>CAUYRT010079934.1:0-11977 GCA_963574885.1 Lepilemur ruficaudatus | reverse complement strand
GGCTAGAGTGAGTGCTGTGGCATCAGCCTAGCTCACAGCAACCTCAAACTCCTGGGCTCAAGCGATCCTTCTGCCTCAGCCTCCCAAGTAGCTGGGACTACAAGGCATATGCCACCATGCTCGGCTAATTTTTTTATATATTTTTAGTTGGCCAATTAACTTCTTTCTATTTTTAGTATAGACAGGGGGTCTCCTTCTTGCTCAGGCTGGTTTCGAACTTCTGACCTTGAGCGATCCGCCTGCCTCAGCCTCCCAGAGTGCTAGGATTAAAGGTGTGAGCCAACGAGCCTGGCCCTCTTTTCCCTAATGTAGACCAATGTTATATTTGTTCCATTTCTAAATTGGCATTAACAGTATGTTTTATAGCTTTTTTTAATGGATACCTCAGAATCTTTTGCAAGCAAGTAAAAACTATAGTTTTGCACCCATACAGTTACTGTGAGGTCCTAAAAGTTCTCAGTTTAAGTCCTTGTCCCCTGGAGCTCAAAGTGTAAAGTTAAGTGAGGTATTCAGCAGGGTTTAAAGGAACTCAGTTTATTTCTAATTGGTATTTGTTGATTGTTAGTCTGTAGTGGGGATTGTTAGTCTGTAGTGGGAAGAGAAAGATAAAAAGCTGGTCTATAGACCAGTCAAATTGTGTCTTGATCTTTTCGAGGTAATTTTGCTCCTACTGTTGGTCTTTTATAAAGTTCTTATCTAATGCACAGAATAGACTGTTTTAACTTCATTAACTAGTTTCCTCTGCCCCCTTTTCAATTATCTTTCCTTGTGTGGATGCTTTTGGTATATTTCATGTTGATAGCAACATCATTTTTGTTATTAATAGTGATCAAAACCACATTTCATATTTGTAAAGCACTTTTCCCTTTCCTAAAAGCTCAGTGGGCCTTAAAGTGGTCCAACATTTACATTAAAAGACTAAGTTTTCCAAGTATGCAGTTCATATTTTTGTTGGGGCAGTGATTTTGTTGCACATGTCAGCTGTAAGAATTTATGCATTGTTTTGGCATATGAGCAGCATTGTGGGTATCAAGAAATCTTTGGTTCCTTGGAGAATGATGGTTCCGACTTGTGAAAGCCTTTCAGGCTTAATAACAGAACTAGGAAGAAAGTAATCAAGGCAGTGACAATCCAAACTTTAAAATGGATATATTTGAAATATATTTTTCTCCATCCTCCCACATTGTGCTTCCTTCTTACCTTTCCTTTGTGATTCTGTGAGAAGAGGGAAGAAGAAAATCTAGAACAGTGGCCAGCTGATAATTTTCAGAATACAACATGTTGCGAATGGGTAGCAGGTGAATGTACACTCCATAAGTAGTCACTTCTAATGCTGTTGGTGGAGGCAGCTCCCAGCAGACATCGAAATCAATGGGAAGAATATAGACCTTGTTGTAAAATCTAATGGACCCCTTTTCATCCTTGTTTTATTTTATTTTATTTTTTGCAGTATTTGTCACTGTTGACCCCGTCCTTGAAATGTTTTGATGACACTATACTGTCTTTTCCACTTGCATTCCTGCCTTTTTTTCTCCTGCCTATCTCTTAAAGCTTTGTTTTTCTAAAGGTTTCTGTTGTGTTCTCTCTTTTTATTTCTGGTTTTTAAAAGTAGTGGCATAAGCATTTCTTGGAGGATTTAAGAATGTGGCCTACCTGGGAGGCTGAGGCGGGCAGATCGCTCAAGGTCAGGAGTTCGAAACCAGCCTGAGCAAGAGCGAGACCCTGTCTCTACTAAAAAGAGAAAGAGATCAATTGGCCAACTAAAAATATATAGAAAGAATTAGCCAGGCATGGTGGAGCATGTCTGTAGTCCCAGCTACTCGGGAGGCTGAGGCAGAAGGATTGCTTGAGCCCAGGAGTTTGAGGTTGCTGTGAGCTAGGCTGATGCCACGGCACTCTAGCCCGGGCAATGGAGTGAGACTCTGTCTCAAAAAAAAAAAAAAAAAAAAAGAGAATATGGCCTACAAGACTCTTCATGATCTGGTCCCTACCAGCCTCTGCACTTTCCTCTCCCATCTTCACCTGGCTTACTTCTTCTCACCATTCATATCAGCTCAAATGATTTCTTTATAGACTTTACCTGACCACCTTATTCCAAAATAGTCAACCTCTCCTTTGTGCCTCATCACATTGCTATGTTTTATTATCTCCATAACACTACCACTGTTTTAAGTTATCTTCTTTGTTCCCTAGTCTGGCTCACATCTGTAACTTAAAACCTATGAGAACAGGGATCTTGTTTATTTTATTGACCACTATTTTTTTAAATTATAGTTTACTTTAAAAATTTAATGACTTTATCTTTTCTTAAAAAAATTATTTCCTCTTCAAGTTCTTTTGATTATTGACCACTATTTCTCATGCCTAAAATAGTCCCTCAGTACACATTTATTGAATGAATGAATGAAATTTGGATTCCTGGGTCCAATTCCAGAGATTTTGATTTAGTTAGTTTGGGATGGACCCCCAACATTTGTATTTTAACAAACATTTCAGGTGTTTCTGATGTCTCTGATCAGTTGTCTTGGATGACATTTTGAAAAACACAGCTCTCTCTACACAGTCTTACAGTCTCATCCACTCTGATGATTTTGCTTAGCATCTATTACTATCAGCTGATATTTCGTGTGTCTCTGTTTGCAGCTCTGATCTCTCACCTCAGCTCTAGGCTGATTTATTCACTGGTCTCTTGAACACCTCCATTTGATTATCACACAGCACCTCAGAATCGACATGACCAAAGCAAAAATAATTTTTCCGTGGAAATCAGTTCTTATTCCTGAGTTTTTCCTGTGAATGATACCACATAGTTGTGTAAGCCAGAAACCTGGATGTTATACTTGAGCCTTCTCCTTCTTATAACATCCAATAATCATAATCTCTTCTGAAGTTTTTTTTTTTTTTTAATTTCCCTGTTCTTGAGGCATCTTGAATCTTTATCTTTCCATCATCATTGCTACTTCTTTAGTTCAGGAGACCATCATCTGTCATCTGAACAATTGTTATGGCCTTTAGCTGGCTTCCTTGCTCTGGTCTTGCTCATTCTAATCTTTTATTTAGTTCTGTGCCCTACAGCCAAAGAAAATTAAAATCTGTTGTTATTTTCTGTTAAAACCTCTTGATGTCTTTTTCTTGCTCCCAGTACAAAGACTGGGTTTTTTTATTTTGGCTGCTTCACCTCACTTACCTTACATTTTGCTATTTTCCCTTTGCTCTCAGGAGTTAGGCATCAGCTACAGATGAATTACTTTTGTTCTTTCACCATCCCTGTTCTCTGGCTTTGCTGCCTTTGAATATACCATTGTTTTCCTTTGAATACCTTTCTACCTTAAAACCACAACCACCACCACAAAAACTATCACTGGTTTAAGTATCATGTTCTGGAACCCTTTCAGGACATTGAAAACCTCTCACTTTGTCTCTTTTGAACCTTTTAACACAAAGCTGGGTTCCTCTTTGTCTTCACCTTATCATATTTCCCTCTTTACATTCCATTCTGAGTTTCTGCTCACACTGAAGTTAAATTTGCTAGGAGTGTAATCTCTCTAGTGCCAAAAGAGCTTTCCAGAGCATGTGATTTTTCTCTTATTCCTCTAGCAGCTGTAGGAAAAAGAGAAAGAAAGAAACTAAATGGTTTGAGACATATGTTCTAGATTGTGATTTTGCCAGTTGCATTGCCCCTCCTAGCTCACACTATACCCAAGAGAGATCATTGTTCTTGAGTCTTGATTTGGGTCAGAGCTGCATGAAGTCCAATAGCTGAAACCCTGAACTCAGTTTTTGCCCTTGCTGCCTATACCATCAAAGTTATTACCTTTCTGGTTATCTTGATATCTTGAGCCTTATGTGTAGTATCTCTCTTTCCAATTCTCCTTATTTTTCCTCCAGAGTTGTTTGGTTCAAAATTCTTTGTATGTTACTCTCCATACTAGCAGTATTTTTGGCTAGGAAGAAATGAGAAAACTAAGAGGGTTTACACTCGGAGTATTTTCCCTGAATGATAGTGCAAAAATATTTTTTCTTTCTTTTTGATCAAACGAGTGTGAGTATGATGGCTAAAAATTAATTAATTTGACTAGTAAAATAGGAGTGTGGAAAGAATACAAATCTGTTTTGTTTTTGCATAGGCTTTGTGAGGGAGTAAAATCAGAGTCCAACAATTAAAACTTTGAATCTTTTCTTTTTTGAGACAGGGTCTCATTCTGTTGCCTGGGCTAGAGTGCAGTGGTGTTATCATAGCTCACTGCAACCTCAAAATCTTGAGCTCCTGCCCCAGCCACCCAAGTAGTTGGGATTATCGGCGTGGACCACTATATCCAGCTTTTTTTTTTTTTTTTTTGTATGGATGGAGTCTGGCTATGTTGCTCATGCTGGTCCTGAACTCTTGGCCTAAAGGGATCCTCCTCCTGCCTTGGCCTTCAAAGTGCTAGGATTACAGGTGTGAGCCACCTTGCCCTGAGCCTAAAATTTTGCATTTTTAACCCTGTTTGAATTTGTCTGAGGCTTTGTGAGTTACTTACCCTCATTAACTGCCAAATCAGTGGGAATTGATTCCCACTGTAAAATGTGTAAAATAGGATTGATGGTCTGTTTCCTTTTAAGATAGAGGAAAACTGACTTTTGGAAGTATCTCTTAGGGTTAAGTACAGTAATACTTCCTCATATATCTATTGATTTAAAACATAAATACTTGCAGTTGAAGCTGCACATAATGGATTCTTTGGCTAGCTTTAACATTTTACTCCACCCATATTTAATAGATAATACAGAAGAGGGATAAAGTATCTGTAAATATTAGTGAACATACTTTCCAAGTAGCTGGATTGTATCGTTATATGGCCAGTCAGCAAGCATAGCCTACCTCACAGAAGAACAGTCTATGCTAAACATCTAGTTACTAATCTCTAAATAATGTTCTTTGGTGCTGTTAAAACTGGTTATAGTGTTGATGTTACTATTGTCAGAGAGAAAGTGGTCCTTTATTTCTCTGTGCTCTGTTTTCTTCTCTATCTCCCCTTTTCTCTTTGGAATTAATGTTGCTTTCATAACTGTTTTTCTCTCAGTTTCTCATAGGTTGGGAAATGGCAATTGTTTTTTTCAGTTTGGTGGATCCAGTCAGAACATCTTTTCAGATCCATGATATGTTCTAGGCCATGAGAGTCTCTTCTCTTTTTTCTATTCTGTCCTGTCCTTTATTAGTTGACTTGTGTTTTGCTCATTGTACTCAGTAGGGGACACAAATTCAGCCTCACCCACGTACATATGGTTGGTCACATGAGGTCCTCTGGAAAGATGATAGATTTTCAATTAAGAATTGCAGGCATTCACTTACCACTGTATCACTTTACCAACCCAGCTTTTTTCACTTAACAGAGATGCAACCTTGTTACTTAACTGCTTTGGAGCACTAGGAGCCTATCATACAGTATTAGCTTAGAAATCAGAGAAGCTGTCAGTTTATTAGTTTGTGTTAGAGTAAACGTCACCTCTGTTTTCTTCCCAGGACTCTCTGTTAGAAGATTCTCTCTTAGTTTCTGGTCGTAATAGAAAGAGGAATCTTCAAGTCAAGTTGACAGAGCTTCTTCCAAAGTAAGACATACATCAAGAAAATACATGAAAAGAGCCGACTCATTCATTCATTTGAATATTTAGTAGGTGCCTACTATTTGTTAGATATTCCGTTTTATGCTAAGGATACCAGGATAAATGAGACATTGTCCTTATCCTTCAGGAGCTTATGGCTTAGATTATAAAAAAGTAAACTACAAGGTAATAGGTGTTACAAGGAGGTAATAAAGGTGATATGAGAGTAAAGAGGAGGATTCAAATGGCAGGATTAGATTCAGCTTTTCAGAGGAGGTGAAGTTTGAATTGAGTCTCAGTGGATTCATTAATTCAGTTGGCATTTGAATGGCTACAATATTAGGTGCTAATTACTCCTTACCTTCCAAGAGCTCAGACAAGTCAATAATTGATACTGTAGCCTGATGAACACTTTGCTAGGGGAATGCACAAGGTGCTTTGAAAGCACAATGGAAGTCTCGAAAGACTTTTTTTTTTTTAATCAGGGTGTGTTGCTCTAGCTGAATCTTGAAGGCTTTAGCTATGTGGAGAAGTATGGGGAAGAGAGTTCTAGGGAGGGGCTACATGTGTAAAGGACAAACATGTAGAACAGAGCAGTATGATATGACACCTTTGCCAAACTGCAGGGAGTGGGATGAAGCTACATGTAAGATGCTTGTGGGGATTAGAACAGTGGTCCCCAACGTTTTTGGTACCAGGGATTGGTTTCATGGAAGACAGTTTTTCCACAGACTGGTGATGGGGGTTGGGTGGGGGGAGATGGATGATTTTGGTTTCGGGATGATTTGGTGGTGATGCAAGCCATGGAGAGTGCCTATAAATACAGATGGAGGTTCACTCAGTCACCTGCCCGCTCACTCACCTCTGCTCGCTCACTCACGTGCCCGCAGCCTACCTCCTGCTGTGTTGTGTGCCCTGGTTCCTAACAGGCTACTGACTCATACAGGTCGGTGGCCCAGGGGTTGGGGACTGTAGGATTAGAGAAAAGGATAGAGAGGTAGGTAGGGGCCCAATCATAAAACTTTTACTTAAAATAGGCTAAAAAACTTGAGTTTTGCCTTAAACTATGAAAGCTATTGAAGGATTTACTTCCTAAAAAATATCACTTGTAGCAGTTTGGGGACTGGATTAGAAAATGGACTGGAATCTGGGGGTCTAGTTTAGGGAGAATCACAATAATTTAGGAAAGAAATAGGGTCTAAAGTGGTCATGCAAGTATACAGGGATGGATAGATTTAAGAGATATTTAGGGGCCAGGTGCGGTGGCTCACGCCTGTAATCCTAGTACTCTGGGAGGCCGAGGCGGGAGGATCACTTGAGGTCAGGAGTTAAAGACCAGCCTGAGCAAGAGTGAGACCCCGTCTCTACTAAAAATAGAAAAAATTAGCCAGGCAACTAAAAATACAAACAAACAAAAAATCAGCCAGGTGTGGTGGTACACGCCTGTAGTCCTAGCTACTCAGGAGGCTGAGGTAGGAGGATTGCTTGAGCCCAGGAGTTTGAGGTTGCTATGAGCTAGGCTTTCACTGCAGCACTCTAGCCCATGCCCGGGCAACAGAGAGAGACACTGTCTCAAAAAAAAAAAAAAAAAAAAAGAGATATTTAGGAGATAGAATCTGTTTGACATGGAGGGTGTATGTGTGTGTTTGAAAGAGAGTATGAGTGAGTGATGACAGAGAGAGAGAGAGAGAGAGAGAGAGAGAGGGAATGAGAAGGATGAGCCCTTGGATGACTTTTGATATTCTGGGTTCCATGCCAGGGTAGATGGTGACAACATTTATGAGTTAGGGAATACAGGAAGATGCATGTTTGGAAATAAAAAATGAGATGATTGGTTTTGGACTGGTTGAATTTGAGGTACCTGTGGAGCCATGTGGAAATGCCTAATAGGCAGTTGGATATACCAGTCTGAAGATGGAGAGAGGTTGGGGCTAGAGAGACATTGCGGAATCAACAGTATATACATTGTAGTTGAATTGGTGGGTTTGGGTCAGCTATGGGGCATGTTTTAGGCTAAAGAGCTGCAGGCTGAGGAGAGACCTTGGAGAACACTGATGTTTAAAGGTGTGACTGGTGAAAGAAATAGGGTCTAAAGTGGTCATGCAAGTGTACAGGGATGGATGGATTCAAGAGATATTTAGGGCTGGGTGCAGTGGCTCATGCCTATAATCCTAGCACTCTGGGAGGCCGAGGAGGGAGGATTGCTTGAGGCTAACAGTTTAAGACCAGTCTGAACAAAAGCAAGACCAAGCCCCTGTCTCTACTAAAACTAGAAAAATCAGCCGGACATGGTGTCATGTGCCTGTAGTCCTAGCTACTTGGGAGGCTCAGGCAGAAGGATCGCTTGAGCTTAGGAGTTTGAGGTTGCAGTGAGCTATGATGACACAACTGCACTCCAGTTGGGGAGACAGAGAGACTTTTAGGAGATAGAATATGTTAGACATGGAGATGTATGGAAGAAATCTGAGTAGGCCAGAAAAGTAGATGGCCTAAAGTAAAGTGTGTGTGATGGGAACTAAGAGGAGAGAGTGTCAAGGAGGAAGGCAGTAGTATCAGATGTGGTGGAAAGGTCAAGTGTGATAAGGACAGAAAAGAGCTCACTGGATTTGGTACTCAGGTTATTGGTGAGAGCAGGGTCTTTCTAGATACTTAAAAGGATGTGGAGAGAAAGGATAGTAGTGAGAGGGAATGTGAGGTTCAAGGAAGAGTTTTTTAATTTTAATTTTTTAATTTTCAATTTTTTTTTGTAGACAGAGTCTCACTCTGGTGCCCCGGCTAGAGTACCGTGGCGTCAGCCTAGCTCACAGCAACCTCATACTCCTGGGCTCAAGGGATCCTTCTGCCTGAGCCTCCCGAGTAGTTGGGACTATAGGCATGCGCCACCATGCCCAGCTAATTTTTTCTATTTTTGGTAGAGATGGGGTCTCGCTCTTGCTCAGGCTGCTGTCGAACTCCTGAGCTCAAAGGATCCGCCAGCCTTGGCTTCCTAGAGTGCTAGGATTACAGGTGTGAGCCACCGCGCCCAGTCAAGAAGAGTTTTTTAAGATGAGAGACTTGAGCAATGTATTTATATGTTTAGGGGAATGAGTAAGACAACAAAGAATAGTGATAACAGAGTGAAGTTCTTGAGCATGTAATGATGATGAAATCCAAAACAGAGGTAGAATTATTATCCCCTTCATTAAGATAAAGAAAAGGTCAAGAAAGGAGTGGGGAAAAATATTTTGTAAATATTTAGGTAAAGGAATTTGAAGGAGTTCCTGCCTTATGACCTTTATATTACTTGTGATGTAGGAGACTTATCCTTTGGGGACAGGGGATTGGTGTTTTATAGTAAGGCAAGTTGGTAGAATAGGGGCCTTGAGAAGAGAGGCAAATTTGAATAGCTGTTGAGAGAATGAGGATAGTTTCTTAGGGATCTTGTATGGCTAGGCAGACAAAGGTATGGTAGCGTACTGTAAGGGTGGAAAGGCATTCCAAGCAGACAGAATAGCCTGGGCAAAGACCTAGGGATATTAAAGAATATAGTATGTTTGGAGCAGCATTTTGAATGGCTGGAGAGAAGGATATATTTAGTGCCTGATTTTATGATGGTCTTTATAAGCTATATTAAGGAATCTGGAATATTTTGAGGCAAAGGGGAACCTCTGAAGATTTTGTTTTGTTTTGTTTTAGACAGGGTCTTGCTCTGTTGCCTGGGCTAGAGTGCAGTGGCATCATCATAGCTCACTGCAGCCTCCAAAGCCTGAGCTCAAGCTATTCTGCCTCAGCCTCCTGAGTAGCTGTGACTATAGACATGTGCTACCATGCCTGGCTAATTTTTAAAAAATTTTTGTAGAGGTGGGGGTCTTGCTGTGTTGCCAAGGCTGGTCTTGAACTCCTGGCCTCAAGCAGTCCTACCGTCTCAGCCTCCCAAAGTGCTAGGATTACAGACGTGAGCCATCATGCCTGGCTTCATATATATTTTTGAAGAGTCCAGGCCTATTGTTTGGAAGAATATTCTACAATTTGGATTTGTCATGATTAGATTCAGGCTAAATATATTTGGCAAGAATACTAAATGATGTTGTTTGCACATAATGTCACTTTGTCTCATTATTGGTAATGTTAAGTTCAATCACTTGGTTAAGTAGGTATCTGCCAGATTTCTTGACATTAAAGGTACCTTTTCCCCTTTGTAATTAAGAAACAGTTTGTGGGATGATACTTTTAAGATTTCGGGACTCTTCTCTTCCACAACTTTTTACCCAACAGTGTTAGCATCCAGTGATGATCCTTGTCTGAATCTGTTATTATATTCATCGTTTCAATATATTGATTTTCATATTCTCTCATTCATTTTACATTAGCTGATATTGTTCTAAAGAGAAGAGCTTTTCTCCTCCTTTTTGTTTTTGAGGATCACTGTAGAGTTGATATTTTTAAAAATTCAACAAGTTACAATCCATTGCTGTCAGTATTAAAAGTATGAATGATATTTAACTACTAAAAATATTAAAACTGTCATAAATTTTGTCAGTGGGAACCCCTTCAAGCTGGCTCATATGTCCTTTTGACATGACCCTGTTGAGTTTTGAGCACTTCCTTACACTCTGGCACAAGGGCTTCTGGGCTCACTTTGTATTTTTTTTTTTTTTAAGACACAGTCTCACTCTGTTGCCTAGGCTAGAGTGCCGTGGCGTCAGCCTAGCTCACAGCAACCTCAAACTCCTGGGCTCAAGAGATCCTCCTGCCTCAGCCTCCCAAGTAGCTGGGACTACAGGCACGCGCCACCATGCCCGGCTAATTTTTTCTATATATATTTTTAGTTGGCCAATTAATTTCTTTCTATGCATAGTAGAGATGAGGTCTCGTTCTTGCTCAGGCTGGTTTCAAACTCTTGACCGTGAGGGATCCCCCTGCCTGGGCCTCCCAGAGTGCTAGGATTACAGGGGTGAGCCACTGTGCCTGGCCTTACTTTGTATTTTACTTTCCTCTGACTGGGAGTCAATAATTTCTGCAAGGAATCCTGATTCCTTTAGTAGGAAATGGTTCCTGTCAGGGGAAATTACTTCTCATTCTTAATTATCTATCTATCCTTTGTTATGTTTATGGGATTAATTATTTCCAGTAAAAAAAAAAAGGAGTGGATTTCAGACTAAGATCCTATCTCTGTCTTCCCAGATGTGCTTGAGTAATAAAGTATCTAAACTGAATTATTTCACAGAATGAAGTGATTTATAGGCAGCTGTGGTGACTTGCCATGGGAGGTACGGTATTGCTATACAATTGCATTGTGTTGTTTTTCTTCCCTAACTTGGTGGTGAAGGTGAAAATAAGTTTTCATATCCTTCTTTTTCTCTTGTAATCAAACTTAAGAGTTGTTTCCCTCTTTGTATCTTCTGCTGTTTGAATGACATAAGGAAACTTCTAAACCCAGGCCTTTTATACTTTGTGCTTTGAACCTGCATCTTGCATTCATCTGCATATATATTTTACATGTTGGTTTGTAAATACAATCTAAGAAACTGATTGAAGTTAAGGTGTTTAATATATTAAATATTTCTGTTGCAGTAATAGTTTTATGGCTCTTGATGAGGTCTGATATTTTAGAAAATCCAAAATAGGATTAACCTTAGAATTGGGATCTAGTATACCAAAGTCACTAATGGTCCAACACAGGGGTGGGGAACCATTTCATGTTGGAAGGCCACATTAATTTAGCTGTAATCAAGTAAGGCTGCATTCAAGAAACTTCAATTAGACATACTTAAAAATGTATATTATTTTGTAAAACTGTAACTACCACGTACTTAATAATTTCAAAAAATGAAAACTATGTGTTAATTTAAAGTTAACTAACCTTTTAATGACTTTGTGTCTGCTTTTTGTCAGAAAGCATTTGAATATTTGGTTGTAGCATGGAGGTCCACAGTTTCAGTTGATCCTCTACAGCTGCTGTCCCCAATCCCTGGGCCTCAGCTCAGTACCAGTCCTTGGCCTGTTAGGAGCCAGGCCACACACTATCACCTGAGCTCTGCCTCCCTTGTCCCCCCACTTCTGTCAATGGAAAAATTGTCTTCCATGAAACTTAGGAACCTGGCCAATAGCTGGAGCAACAGCTGGAGCAAACCCTCACCTGTATTTACAGCTGCTCCCCACTGCTTGCATCACCCCTCCCCAAACCGTGGAAAAATTGTCTTCCACGAAACCGGTCCCTGGTGCCAACAAGGTTGGAGACCGCTGCTCTAGAGGGTATCAGTCAATTGTGACTTTAAGGGCGTCTTGATGTGGGTTGGGTAGGAGAATGTAGATTTGCAGCAATAAGTGGTTGAAGAGCAAGAAAGCATTTTTTGGGCATGTTCCTGAAGGTGTGGATATTCTACTGCATTTTTCCCTATTTCAATTGGATCTT
>CAUYRT010079932.1:0-18631 GCA_963574885.1 Lepilemur ruficaudatus | reverse complement strand
GTAATCCTAGCACTTTGGGAGGCCGAGGCAGGCGGATCGCTAAAGGTCAGGAGTTCGAAACCAGCCTGAGCAAGAGCGAGACCCTGTCTCTACTAATAATAGAAAGAAATTAATTGGCCAACTAAATATATATAGAAAAAACTTAGCCGGGCATGGTGGCACATGCCTATAGTCCCAGCTACTCGGGAGGCTGAGGCAGAAGGATTGCTTGAGCCCAGGAGTTTGAGGTTGCTGTGAGCTACGCTGACACCACGGCACTCTAGCCCGGGCAACAAAGTGAGACTCTGTCTCAAAAAAAAAAAAAAAGAAATTTTCTCACTACTTTTTTGTTTTTGTTTCTGAAAATTTGCCAACACCCTGGAGAGATAGTGAAAAAAGTGGTTCTTTTGTCTAATTTAAGAGATAAAGCTTATGGAACAAAGCATAGAAAAAATTCTTAGTGATTTTGGGTTTGACAAGATTTTTGTAAATCAGAAAAAGCACAAATTATGAAAGAAAAATTAATTGGTCTTACTAAAAATTCAGAATGTTTGCTCTTCAAAAGACACTGTTACAGCAGAGGGGGTATAGCTCAATGGTAGAGCATTTGACTGCAAAAGACACTGTTACAAAAATGAAAAGCAAGCTACACTCTAGATGACAATATTAGAAAACATATCTAACAAAAGCTTCGTATCTAAAAATGTAATTAACTTACAACTCAGTTGAAACATGCAACCCAACTGAAAAATGGGCAAAGGATTTAAACAAAGACTTCGCCAAAGAAGAAACATGCATGGCAAATAAATACATGAAAAGATGCTCAACTTCATTTGTCTTTTAAGAAACAAATTAAAAACCACAATGAGATGCCACTATGTATGTGCTAGAATAGCTAAACTTAAAAAGAATAATTATATATAATTTTTTAATTTTTAGGTTTTTTTTTTTTTTGAGACGGAGTCTCATTCTGTTGCCTAGGTTAGAGTGCCGTGGTGTCAGCCTAGCTCACAGCAACCTCAGACTCCTGGGCTCAGGCAATCCTCCTGCCTCAGCCTCCCGAGTAGCTGGGACTACAGGCATGCACCACCATGCCCGGCTAATTTTTTCTGTATATTTTTTAAGTTGTCCAGCTAATTTCTTTCTATTTTTTTTTTAGTAGAGATGGGGTCTCACTCTTGCTCGGGCTGGTCTTGAACTCCTGAGCTCAAGCTCTCCTCCCGCCTCGGCTTCCTAGAGTGCTAGGGTTACAGGTGTGAGCCACTGTGCCTGGCCAAAAAGACTCATTATATAGAATGCTAGTGAGAATGTGAAGCAACTAGAATTCTCATACCCTACTGGCGGGAATATAAAATGATACAAATACTTTGTTGTGTTTTTAAAAATTATTATGAGTACATAATAGTTGTATATCTTTATAAGGTACACGTGATGTTTTGATATAGGCACACAATGTGGATTAAATCAAATCAGGACAATTAGGGTATCCATCACCTCAGGCATTTATTATTTCTTTGTATTAGAAACATTCCAATTTCACTCTTTCAATTTTTTTTTTTTTTTTTTTTGAGACAGAGTCTCACTCTGTTGCCTGGGCTACAGTGCCGTGGCGTCAGCCTAGCTCACAGCAACCTCAAACTCCTGGGCTCAAGCAATCCTACTGCTTCAGCCTCCCCAGTAGCTGGGACTACAGACATGCGCCACTATGCCCGGCTAATTATTTATATATATTTTTAGTTGGCCAATTAATTTCTTTCTGTTTATAGTAGAGACGGGATCTCGCTCTTGCTCAGGCTGGTCTCAAACTCCTGAGCTCAAACAATCCACCTGCCTCGGCCTCCCAGAATGCTAGGATTACAGGCGTGAGCCACCACGCCTGGCCTCTTTTAATTATTTTTAAGTGTACCCTAACTTGTTGTTGATTATAGTCACTTTGTTGTGCTATCAAATAGTTCATACTATTTAACTACATTTTTGCACCCATTAATCATCCTTACTTTATTGTCTACTCCCCACCACCGTTCCCAGCCTCTGCTAACCATCATTCTATACTCTGTCTCCATGAGATCAATTGTTTTTAATATTTAGCTCCCACGTCTGAGTGAGAACATACGAGATTTGTCTTTCCATGCTTGGCTTATTTCTCTTAACATAATTTTCTCCAGTTCCATCCATGTTGTTGCAAATGGCAGGATTTCATCCTTTTCTGTGGCTATATAATATTCCCTGTGTGTGTGTACCACAACTTAGTTATTCATTCATCCATTGATGGACACTGAAGTTGATTCCAAATCTTGGCTATTGCAAATAGTGCTGCAATAAATGTGGATGTGCAGATACATTTTCGATACACTGATTTCCTCTCTTTTGGATATATGCTCAGCAGCGGGATTGCTGGGTCAAATGGTAGTTCTATTTTCAGTTTTTCGAAGACCCACCGTACTATTCTCCACAGTGGTTGCACTAATTTACATTCCCAGAGTGCCAGGATTACAGGCATGAGTCACTGTGCCCGGCCTTAAAATCTTTTAAAATAATTGCAGAAGAGGATCTCTAAATATGAAATGAGCCTCATTAAGTGTGTATCTACCTTGAAATTATATGAAATACTTTATATGAAAGCATTTTATAAATCACATAAATGAAGAGTATTGTCTCTCATTTTTTTTGCCAGTAATACTCATTTTTTTAAGTTTAAATTTTTGGTTTTTATAATCTCATAAAAGTAAGCTCTTGGATATGTTAGGTTGAACCATGAGACATTACATGTTTATAAGTAAAACAGTCAAATATCACTAATTTTATTTGGTTCAACCTAATGAAAGAAATGCACATCAATGAAATATGGTTTGCTACTTTTCTTTATTGGCCTTCAAACATTTATAGAAAATAGCAAAATATCATGAGAGTACATTTGCTGTTTGTTTTATTACTAACGGTAGTTTTATTTCAGTCTCATAATGAAGACCTGGAAAAAGGTAAAACATCACAAAACTGCCTAGAGAAAGATGTACAAGAAGCAAAGAAGTTAGGGATGGCCCACGAAGAGACCCAAAGGCTCACTGAGGAACTACTAGTGAAGAAGAAAGAACAGAGTGAATCAGGTAAGCTGTAGTTTCAAATGATCGTTTCTGACCATGTTCTAACTGTAATGATCTTTTCTCAGAATGCAACATGAATATCCTGAAAAAAAGAAAACTTTTAGGGTAAACACATGAAAGTCTGATAAACAGCCTCATTTTCTACAATGTTCAGAAATTTTTATTGAAGCACAAATGTAATGTATCTACCAAAAAGTACACAACTCATAAGTGTGCACCACTCACCACAAGAAATTTCCAGCATCTCAGAAGCCCCCTTTGTTCTTTCTCCCTGTCTCTACATCCTCCCTCCTCTCCCAGAGTAACTGCTATCTTGACTTTGAACACTTCTGAATTTTGGCTGCATGCAGTATGTAGCTGTAGTTTGCTTCTCTTGCTCCATCGTATGTTTGTGAGATTCATTCCTGATGTTGCATGTAGCAGTTTGTTCCCTCTTGCTGTTTTTATGATATTCCATTAATAAACTTGCCGTGGTTTATCCATTCTACTGTTGATGGACATTTTTGTTGTTTCCAGTTTTGGTCTATTCTGAATACTGCTACTAGGAACATTTTTGTGTATGTCTTTTGGTATACTTATCTATACGTTTCTGATCATGGTAAGAGTAGAATTACTGAATCAAAGATTTACAGGCAGGTTCTACTTTGATCTTCCAAAGCAGCTGTATTAATTAAGCTTCCCTCAGTTGTATATGAGATTTCTGTTTCTCCACATTCATTGCCAATACTTGCTGCTGTCTGTCTTACTAACTACCTTTTATGTTGAGTGTGTAGTGGTATTTAACTGTGGCTTGAACTTGCATTTCCTTGATGGCTAATGAAGTTGAAAACCTTTTCATATGTTTATTTTTGTTGTTACTGATTTGGATATACTATTTTGTGAAGCACCTGCTCAAGTGTCTTATATATTTTTCCATTGAGTTTTATCTTTGTTTTATTTATTTGTAGGAGTTCTTTATGTATTCTAGATAGGAGCCTTTTGTTGGTTAAAAATATTTTGCTGTTGTCATTGTTTTTTGTTTTTTTTTTTGCCACAGAGGAATGCTAATATTTATTCATTAAGTCAGGTTTAAGAGAGTTATTCTTTATGCCTTCTGGGTTTTCATGTGCAAAGCCTTTTCTTCACTATAAGATTATTGAAAACATTTACCTCTAGTTTTGGGTGTTTTTTTTTAAAGTACTTTTATGGTTTCATTTTTGTTTTTAAATCTTTGCTTTATCCAGAATTTATTTTAGCCTAAAGGTAAAAAATTTTAATTATTTCCTTTCTATATTTATAATTTGTGATGATGAAAAATTAGACTAATTCTTTTGCAAATGTAGTATATATAGGTTACTTTAGAATCATAAACATTAAAAAATGTTAAATGTGTAAAACAATAATGATTATCACAAACTGATTATGGACAGATTTTGTTAAGAATACATTTTAAACAGTGGACACAAATAACTTTTCAGAATTATGGAAATGTTCTATATCCTGATTGGGTTGGTATACAATTGTTTATGTTTGTCAAAATTCATCAAACTATATACTTTCTTTTTCTTTTTTTTTTTTTTGAGACAGAGTCTCACTCTGTTGCCTGGGCTAGAGTGCTGTGGCATCAGCCTAGCTCACAGCAACCTCAAACTCCTGGGCTCAAGCAATCCTTCTGCCTCAGCCTCCCAAGTAGCTGGGACTACAGGCATGTGCCACCATGCCCGGCTAATTTTTTCTATATATTTCTAGTTGGCCAATTAATTTCTTTGTATTTTTAGTAGAGATGGGGGTCTCGCTCTTGCTCAGGCTGGTTTCGAACTCCTGACCTTGACCGATCCGCCCACCTCGGCCTCCCAGAGTGCTAGGATTACAGGCATGAGCCACCGCGCCTGGCCCAAACTATATACTTTAAAGGGTGAATTTTACTGTATGCGAATTATACCTCAATAAACCCATTAAAAAAAAAGAAAAGAAATTTGTCCATGTGAGTATGATGAGAAGCAGTATTTTCTGCTTGCAATGGTGAAGGAAAGGAAAAACAGGATATCCAGCCTTCTTAGTAGTTACATTCGGATACAACAGAAGGCAATCACACAGCCGCCTGTCCCGTAAGCAGTTGCTGTCTCTGGTAGATCTTAAGCTATCAACTGAAAGCAATGTCCCCACTGAATAACTGGGATTGCTGGAAAGCTGAACTAGCAAGTCCTTTTTGAATGTTGTATGCAGCTTCAGTGTGTGCCCTATGTCTAACTTCCTAAGTCATCTACTTATGGCAGATTTTTTTTAAGGTATACATATTGTATGACAGTGTTTCCCAAGTATTAGCTTACTTCTTTCTACAAACTCTGTTTAAATAAAAGGCTTTATTTTAGTTTATTCTCTAGCTTTCTCTATATCACATCCAAAAATCTGAATGAAAATGAAAGATTTTTGTCAATAATAAAAATATTTTTCAAAAATAAAAAAGAATTCATGTAAAATATTTAGAGTATTTTCCCCCTAAATGTAGAACCTTCTTTTCCCCCACTAAATGTAGAGTATTCTTTAATAAATGAATATCAAGGAAAAAGAGATAATTTTTTAAAGATTTAAGAAATTTATTAACCAGTTATAATGTGTGGCCTCTATTGAATATTGAGTCAAACAAATTTTTAACATTTATAAAATGATAGAAATTTGAACACTTGCTGGTTATAGGAATTAAATAATTGTTATTAAATTGCCTAATCATATGTAAATGGTATTGAGTCTATGTTTTAAAAGGGTCCTTATTTTTTGGAGATATATAGTGAAATATTTACAGATAAATGATACAATGTCTGGGATTTGCTTAGAAATAACATAAACTCCTTCCTTATACCTATACAAAAATTAACTTAAAATGGATCACAGAGCTAAATGTAAGAGTTAAAACTATAAAACTCATAGAAGAAAACATAGGAATAAATCTTTATGATCCTGAGTTAAGCAATGATGTGTTCAATACGACACCAAAAGCAAAAGTCTGAGAAAAATGAATACATTAGACTTAATCAAAATTTAAAACTTTTGCACTTCAAAAGATACCATCAGAAAGTGAAAAGACAACCCACAGACTGGAAGAAAATATGTGTAAATCATGTGTTTGATATGGAACTTATATCCAGAATATGTAAGTAATTCTTATATCTTTTTTTTTTTTTTTTTTTGAGACAGAGTCTCACTCTGCTGCCCAGGCTAGAGTGAGTGCCGTGGCGTCAGCCTAGCTCACAGCAACCTCAAACTCCTGGGCTGGCTCAAGCGATCCTACTGAGTAGCTGGGACTACAGGCATGCGCCACCATGCCCGGCTAATTTTTTCTATATATTTTTAGTTAGCCAATTAATTTCTTTCTATTTATAGTAGAGACGGGGTCTCACTCTTGCTCAGGCTGGTTTCAAACTCCTGACCTTGAGCAATCTGCCCGCCTCGGCCTCCCAGAGTGCTAGGATTACAGGCGTGAGCCACCGTGCCCGGCCTTTTTTTTTTTTGAAGGGGGTTGTTTGGGAGGAAGGGCAGAGAGGTCACAGAGCACATAGATATTGTCTCTAATGAAGGCCTCAAGGGTGGGATGAAGTAAAAGGCTGGAATGTTCTTCCAGAAGGGCTGGATATTGTCATTGGTTTTTGTCATTTAAATTCAGGCGCTGGGCTAACCTGACGTGACCCCAACCCAAAAGCGCCTCCTGGTGGTTGGTTCTAAGAATACTGGATGTTTTCTGGCTTCCTTTTTGCCCTTATTGAAACATTGTGTTGTGCTCCCACCCCAGTACCAATCTGATAAATCCAAATACAGCATATTTTCTGTAGGACAACTTCCTAGAAGCAGCAGGGCTGAGTTGCTGGACATAAGCATTTTACTTTTAGGCAGATTACATCGAAGTTTCTTTCCAAAGAAGTTTGCACCAATTTGCAAACTCTTTGCTGCATTTAAACGTTAAACAATGAGGCCGGGTGTGGTGGCTTACACCTGTAATTCTAGCACTTTGGGCAGCCACAGTGGTAGGATTGCTTAAGTCCAGGAGTTTGAGACTAGC
The DNA here is from genome assembly GCA_963574885.1 of Lepilemur ruficaudatus. Taxonomy (NCBI): domain Eukaryota; kingdom Metazoa; phylum Chordata; class Mammalia; order Primates; family Lepilemuridae; genus Lepilemur; species Lepilemur ruficaudatus. The sequence continues at coordinate 11,518 of CAUYRT010079932.1, read as the reverse complement.
CTGAGCAACACAGTGAGACTCTGTGTCTAAAAAAATAGAAAAGTTAGCTGGGCATGGTGGCACGTGCCTGTAGTCCCAGTTACTCGGGAGGCTGATGCAGGAGGATCACTTGAGCCCTGGAGTTTGCCGTGAGCTATGATGACATCAGTGCACTCTAGCCTGCGCAACAGAGCAAGACCTTGCCTCAAAAACAAAACAAAACAGGGAAAAAAAAAACATTAAACACTGAGACTGAGAAGATCACTTCCCCACAGTGTCCTGTCCATAAAATGAAAGGTCTGGCTTAAACAACAACAGCCACCAGTTTGAGGGACCCAGTCTTCTCTGGACAGTGTCTCCCCTGTTTTGCTCTCACAGACCTTTGAGATGGGTGTGGTTGGGCCCATTTACTGCTGAGCCCACAGAGGCTGGAGAGAACAGGCCAGCCAGGCAAAGGGACCTGTTCAAGGTCACACAGCCAATGGGTGTCAGCCAGTTTTCTTCTCAAGCCTGTCTGATACCCGAACCCTCAGCTGCCTCCACTCCACCCATCTCCTCCCAGCCCTTCCAGCTGCTGCTGTCCTGCAGACCAGGGCTCTCTGCCCCATGTTGGGCTGCCACCGTGAGCAAAGGCAGATGTGTCCCCTGTGCCCTTGAAGACTCTCACAGACAAATGTGTCATTGCAAACGAAGCAACATGGCCAGGGGCAGGCAGCACAGATGAGCATGGGAAGTGGGGCCTGCAGGTGGGCCCGGATACCGCCTGTGTCTCTGTCCTGAGAGCGTGGTGTGGTGGCTGAGGGAGAGAGCCAGCAGAAAGATCAGTGTGTGGTTTTGAAACCGCTGTCGAAGTCTCCCTGTCCCTCCCACGTCCCTTGGAGCCCCACCTGGGCCTCTGTGCCCAGGGGGTGCCCCTACGTGGGGACTGCGTGGCCGTTGAGCCCATCTCCGGCAGCTAGGGCTGACACACCACCACTTCCGCCCTTTGCTCTCCCTGTGGTTGGTGCTGGGGCTGAGACATCCTGGACCAGTCTTGAGGGGAGCAGGAGGGGGCAGCGGGACTGTCCCCCCAGGGGCTATAGGGCCTTTTAACTCCCTCTCTACTGTGTCTGTGAGGGCCCAGCTCAGCCTCATCCTACCATGTGCCCCAGCTTGGGTCTTAGCAGCTCAGAATCCTTCCAGGCTGCTCCCCAGTCCTCTCCCCCCCAACCCCCAGGCTGTGAGGTGAGACAAAGTGGTGCCCAGCCCTTGCTACCAAGGGGTCTCGGGGCGTGACCCCTCCTGTTATGGACACTCCTTCCAGCCCCGTTGCTTTTGCTGGTCTCCAGTTCTTTCCCTCCCCAAGTCCCTGGCTGCAGCATGGCCACCCCACCCAGCAGTGTCCACGAGGACCTGACCCTTTAGATGTGGGAGTACCAAGTGGGGAGAGGTTCCTACCACCAGAGCTCAGAGCCCAGTAGGGAGACAGCAGAGCTAGGCCAGAGTCGGGGAGAAGCTCTTTCCTGGAACTACGTGCAAAGTGCTGTGGGGTTGGGGAAGGCAGAGGAGAGAGTGGAGGTGGTCAGAGCCCTCGGCCTCTTCTCTTGGACTTCCAAACACAAGGCCTAGCGCAGGGGAAGTTAGGGGGAGGAGAAGAGAACAGAGCAGGAGAGAGAACGACGTGCACACTCTGGTTCATTTCCCCCCACACAACTAAAGCTATTCAATTTCAAGAACTATTCATTCTGAGATGGTGGCCTTCCTATTTTTGGGGTGTTATAATGTTCTTTTCTAGAAGATACTTCAGTTAAAAATTTTATTGTGATAAAAAGCACATAGGAGATTTACCCTCTTAAATTTTTGATTGTGCACTACCGTGTTGTTAACTGTAAGCACAGTGTTGTACGGCGGACCTGTAAAGACTGTTTATCTGTACAGCTGAAACTCTGTACCCATGGAATAGCCGCTCTCCACTTCCCGCTCCCTCCAGCCCCTGGCGACCCGTCCTGCTGTCTGTTTCTAAGAGTTTGACTACTTTAGATGCTCTCGTAAGTGGTGCCCTGCAGTATTTGTCCTGCTGTGACTGACTTATTTTATTTAGTGTAATGTCCCCAGGTTCATTCATGTCGTAGCATATGACAGGATTTCTTTCTTTTTATGGCTGAATAATATTCCATTTTAATGTACACACCATATTTTCTTTATCCATACACCTGTCGCTGGAACTTTATACTGCTTCTACCTCCTGGCTATTGTGAATAATGAACGTGGGAGTGCAAATATCTCTTTGAGATCCTGACTGCAATCCTTTTGGATAAATACCCAGCAGTGGGATTGCTAGATCATATGGTAGTTCTATTTTTAATTTTTTCAGAAACCTCCATACTGTTTTCCATAGCAGCTATGCCATTTTACACTCCCACCAACCATGCACAAGGGTTCCAATTTCTCCACATACTTGCCAACACTTGTTATAGTCTATTGTCTTTTTTTTTTTTTTTTTTACAATGGCCATCCTACCACGGGTAGGTAAGGTGATACTTCACTGTAGTTTCGATTTGCATTTCCCTGAAGATTAGTGATGCTGGGCTCCAATTTTCATACCCTGTTAGCCATTTGTATGAGTTCTTTGAAGAAATGTTTATTTGAGTCCTTTGCCCATTTTTAATTGGGTTATTTATTTTTTTGCTATTGAGTTTATAGGAGTTCCTTATATATTTTGGATATTAGCTCCTTATCAGATATGTGGCTTGCCAATATTCCCTCCCACCTTAGCCTTTTTACTCTGCTGGCTGTTTCCTCGCTGTGCACAGCTTTTTAGTTTGGTCTCATCCCACCTATCCATTTTTGCTTTCCTTGTTTGTGCTTTGGGTGCCACATCTAAGAAATTATTACCAAGACCAATGTTGAGAAGCATTTCCCCTATGTTTTCTTCTGTGAGTTTTATAGTTTCAGGTCTTGCATTGAAGCCTTTAATCCATTTTGAGTTGATTTTTGTGTATGGTGTAAGGATCTAATTTCATTTCTTTTGCATGTGGATATTCCGTTTTCCCAGCACCATTTGTCATTTGGTTTTAAGGGCCTTCCTTGGCAGAATCATAATTTTTCAGTCCTTTGTTGGCTCTTTACGATTTCTTTGGAAGTGTTACTAGTCTGTGAAATCCTTTGAACCAGACTCTCATGACTTTATTATGTGACAAATTGTATTTTAAAAAGTAGGATGTAATGGTCCGGTATGCACGTGACTCTTATGAGGGGAGTGGGTCAGTCAGAAATGTTCCAGAGGATCTGGGCCGTAGGGTCCATGACCTCAAAGGCCACATCCCAGTCTGTCTGACTGGCAGTTGATGCCCCCTCCCCAGGCCAGCTGTGAGAACTTTGGAGTCAGGGCTGGGCACAGAGGAGGGTGCTCAGTTAACATCTGTGCAGTGCAGCCGGGAGCACTGAGGTCCAGAGAGGTGAAGCCTTTGCCTGCATCACAGATCTTGTCGGGCAGAGGTGGGCCCTGCCCAGCACCTCCCAGTGGTCAGGCCAGCACTGTCTTGACTGTCCTGGTGTCAGCATGTGGCTCTCCATGCACTGAGCCTTCCTCCCACGGTGGCCAAGACTGGTAGAGAAAGAGCTTTTTCTTCTGAACTGAAAAACATTGAATCTGTAGAGATGGAGCTTGTACCATCTTAGCTTCTCCCCCAAGCTGTCGACGTGGCGCCTGGCACATGGTGAGAACATGGTAAGTGTCCAAATGGAGGCAGGACCAGCGATTTCAGTAGCGAGGCGGCTCCATGTGTGCAAGAGCCAGAAGTTAGACTATTCAGACTCTGCTTAGGTCTGTGCCTCAGGTTTGCTGTGTGATGTTGGACAGGTCTCTTCCTATCCCTACGCCTCGACATTCTCCTCTGTTAATAATAGTAGCAACAGCAATGATAGGTAACATGAGTATCTCCTGTGTGTCTAAGCACTTTTATAGCATAAACCCATTTAACCCTCCCAGTCATCCCAAGAGAGAGATAATTAATGCTTTGGTGTGCAGATGAGGACCTGAAGCCCAGAAGGGTTAAGTACCTTGCCCAAGGTCACACAGCTGGTTAGAGCGGCAGCAGGGGTTCACACTCAGACAGACTTTGCCCAGAGACCACCTAGTTACTATATGATACTGAGCATCTAGGAGGTTTCTTTCTTTTGCTCAGAAATGCAGTGATTCTATGAGATACAGAAACTGGCAGATGTTTCAATTCTGGGCCCTTGGCAAAAATTTTCTGGTTGGGTTCTTTTAGGCTTTGTTAAATAGCAACTATGCAGATCTCTTTCTGGAAGGAAGGCAGCTGTAGGGACGGGTTTACTTGGGTGGAATTTTGGTCAAAGAGAAGGAGAAGAAAAGCAGATGTCCAAGCCTGTCTCCCTGCCTCCCCGTCTCCCTCCCTCTGCACGGCCTTGTCAGTATTCCTTGTGGCTCCACTGCGGCTGTCATCAGTGCAGCTCCAGGCCACCTTTGGCCCCACCTGGTCATCTCTCTGGGCTGCCAATGTCACCTGCTCCTTAGCCCTCCAAGCAGCAGTCAGAGTCCACCAATAAAGACAGCACTCCGATGGCATCATGCCCCTGCCTAACTCCCTCCCAGGGCTTCTCAAAGGTCCTGGAATAAAATCCAAGGTGACCCTGGCCCATCACTTCACTTCAACCTCATCTCACACCTTCCCCCTCGCTCACAGAGCTCTAGCCCAAGTGGTCCAACTGGTGGCCACCAGCCATCTGTGGCTGCTGAGCACTGGAAACGTGGCCAGTCCAATTGAGATGCACCGTCCATGTGAAATACACACTGGATCTTGAAGCCCGAGTACAAAAAAAGAATGTAAATTATCTCATTGATACTTTTTTTTTAAAGACAGTGTCTCACTCTGTTGCTGAGGCTAGAGTGCAGTGGTGCGATCATAGCTCATTGCAGCCTCAAACTTCTGGGCTCAAGCAATCCTCCTGCCTCAGCCTCCCTAGTAGCTGGGACTACAGGCATGTGCCACCATGCCTGGCTGATTTTTCTATTTTTTATAGAGCCGGGGTCTCACTGTGTTGCCCAGGCTGGTCTTCAACTCCTGGCCTCAAGCAATCCTCCTGCCTCAGCCTCCCAAAGTACTAGGATTATAGACATGAGCTATTTTGCCTGGCCTCATTAATATTGACTGCATGTTGATAATATTTTAGATATATTGGGTTATATAAGATATATCATTAAAATTAGTTTCACCTTTTTTAGAAAACTTTTTATTGTGGCTGCTAGAAAATTTTAAATTCCCTACGTGGCTTACACTGGTAGCTTCCGTTGTCCCCATTGGACAGAATGGCCTTAGCCACCCTGGCTTCCATGTGGTTCCTGGATTGCACCTCACTCTTCCCAGCCTCAGGAAAGGCCTTGTGTCCCTCCCTCTTCCTACAGCTTCTTACCACCCTGTGTCAGTGCTGCTGCTGCTGGGCCTCCGTAGCACCATCACCAGAGCACTTTGATCTGCTTGCTTACGGTCTTTCTCCCCTGGCATAGCGGGGACTCCCAAGCACAGGCTCTCAGCTCTGCACCCAACTCCAACTGTTAAAGAAGAGCTTTGGGCCTTGGGGTCCTGGCAACCTGCCATGTCAGTAGAACCAGGGATGCGAAGCCCTGCCCAGGCTTCGTCAGGAGAACTTATTTGGCAGTCGGGGTCAGGGACCAGACACCCAGTAGCTGCCAAGTACCAAGCCCTGGGCATGGCCAGGGTGGACTTGGGCTTTGCTAGGGCAGCTCCAGGGTCCATCTTGGCCCTGCTGCTCACTAGCACAGTGGCCTTGGTTAGTCACTCAGCTCTGCTCTAAATGAGAATCGACTGCCTGCCTAGGGCCATAGAGGACCAGAGTGAGAGCTGTGTGTGCGGCACCAGTGAGGCATAGTGCGGGGACATACAAGTGTCCTTGTGACCAGCGCCCCCTCCCCACTGTCAGCCATACATGCAGGACCACTGGCAGTGATGAGGATGGGTCACACAGTGTGTAGCTTCGGTTCCTGAGTGAGGAGGGGTCCCCTTGCTGTGGGAAGGTCGCCAAGTCATCACCTCGTTCTCTCTTTTCGTTCTGAGGAGCCCGACTTTGGCAGGATCTGGGGAAGGGGGAGATACCACCATTGCTGTGGAAAAGGCCTGTGGGTTCGGATCGACCACAAGCTCACAGTGAGCCAAAGGGTGACCCGATCGCTAAAACAGCCGGGGAGGAAGGCAGGAGCTTCCAGGACCTGAAGCAGGGGGCGGCTGGGGTCAGGGCTAGAAGGAAGCAAGGACACCATTCTTGGAACTCACCTGACTCCACGGCTGGCTCTGGTGATCAAAGAGCCCCTTTCCTGGAACCTGTGCTTGGTCCAGGCCTGGAGACCACCGGGGGTCGGGGAGAGGAGGAGGTGGTGGCAGGAGGAGGCGCTAGTGTGCGGCGAAGTGGGATCTCTCCTAGAGCGTGGAGGTCCGGTTCTTACTGCCTGTCCTTCTCCAAACACTGCTTTGGGATGAGCTCAGTTGGCTTTTCTAAGACACAGGCCAGTGCTCATCCAGCCTGCACCTCCTAGGTTAGTAGAAACGCAGAGCGTGAGGGGTAGAGGAGCCAGGGAGACCAGGTGGACCAGGCATCCCATGCCCAGGTAGGTTAGCTGACAGCCCACCACTCAAGGAGGCTAGCTCTCCCCAGCCCTCCCACCACGCTCAGCAGTTCCTAAAGAAAAGCAAGGAACAAAGACAACAGCTTCTTTCCTGCAGTCGATAACGAGTGTTCTGATTCCCAGCCCTTGACAGGTTCATCTCCCAGTGTCCCCAGCCAGGGAATTCACCGCCTCAAGTAACCCTCCGGAGGGCCCAGGGCAGGGGCTGGATTCTGCGAGGGCAGTGTCCCCTTGCTGGTGAATCCTGCGGCCTCCATATGTGCAGAGGGGACTGGTGAATCCTGCAACTCCCTGCAGGTAGCCCTGGGCCTCCTGTGGCCCTGCTGGGCTGGCCAGCAAGGGCTTTTTTATTTTATGTCTAATTGTAAAAGCAATTCATAGTCATTGTAAAATTTGGAAACTACAAGAAAGGTAGAAAGGAGAAAATGAAAATCATCTGTCATCCCACTGCCCAGAGAACTGTGGTTGCTATTTTGTTATATTTTTCTCCAGCTCTATTTTTCTATACAGATCGTACATATGTATATATGTGTGCATTTTAATTGTAAGCGTACTCTACAGCTGGCTTTCCCCACATTACGTTATATTGTGAAGATTTTCTCATAGCAGTAACATTTTCTTTAAAGTTATTTAATGACTCTAAAATATTCTATTAATAATTTATTTAGCCATTCTTTTATTTTGTTGTTGTTGTTGTTCATTCTCCTATTTTGACTTTCGTTTTTTACCAAGGGAATTAAGCAGTTTTAGAAATTCCACTTAAAAATATAAATCCAGCTGTTCCTTTCTGACTGCCCAGATGGAGCAGTTCTGGGCTATCCTGCCTGCCGTTCACACTGAGAGCCCCTCAGTATACATCCCAGGGTGACTGCAAAGGATTAGCAGGTAGAAAAACCAAAAAATAGAGTACAACCTCCCCACCACCGGGGAAGCCCAGGGAAAGGGTTTCCCAGGACTGAGTGCCATCCCACGCCACCCACCGGTCTGGACCTGCCTGTCCTGCTGGGGCATAGCTGGTGGTAGAAAGGGCCGGGCAGCCCCCAGCTCAGATTCTGCCCATGCCACGAGTTGACAGCGTGCTCTTGGACAAGGCTTCTCCCAGCTCGGGTTCTCTGTTTCCTAGGCTGAGAAATGGATCTCGTGCTGACACTGGTCTCCCCCCAAGGTGGCCAGGATGGAATGAGACGATGCTGCCTTCGAGTCAGCACTGCTCTCTGCTCGCCCGGGGGCCTTGGGCGAGCACCTCCCCCCTGTTAGAGCTGTGGAGCCCTCCTGGCTCTGAGACTCTCTGTGTTGCCGCCCCAGGAGTCTGTGGCTGCATCCCGAATGGGTGGCCTAGCTGACCTTCCGGTTGTCCAGACCACCCCTTTTGACAGCTCCGGCCTCCCCTGGCTCCTGATTTAGTCCCCAGGGAAGGTACTAATCAGGTTTCCCTGCCCTTCCCGGATCCCTGCTCAGCAGCCCGGAACCAGGCCTGAGGATGACTCATGGAGACCCCTAGGTTTGCTGCTCCTCTCAGTCCTCCCAGAAAATTTCTGCCTTATGTTCAGGGCTCAGGATTTCTGGAGGGCTGGGGCTGGACACCACTAGATTATACCCTTCAGGAGCGCAGGGGTCTTGAGCTTCTCATTCACTTAGTGTCCTCAGTGAGCACAGCACTGAGCCTGGCCTATGGTAGACCCTCATTAAATACTAGCAGACCAAGGTGAGTGGTGATGGCCACCTGCCTCAGTTTCCCTTTCCATTCTTCCCTGCTATACCATGAGCTCTGTGAGAGCAGAGATGGGCCCAGTTCACATCTGAACCCTCCATGCCCAGCAAAGAGACTGACACATGGAGAGGGCCCACTATTGTTTAAATGGGTGGAGAACAGGTGTCTGGGTGAGTAAGTCATGTCCTGGGAGGGTCAGAGCTTATGATGCAAGCCCACCTTTCTTTCCACCTCCCTCCACAGCAGGTCTCTTTCCTCCCTCCCAACACCCTGTATTGTCCCTTCCTCTTTCCCTCCTTTTTCATAGACACTGGCCATAGAAACTCTGAGGCTTCCTGGCTGTGTGACTTAGGACAAGTGACTTGACTTCTCTGAGTCTCCATTGTCTTTTCTGTAGAATTGGGCTGATATGACCTATTGAAAGGATGATATGAGGCTCAGTGCCGGATGGCCTAGCATGGTCAGTGCCTGGCAGGTGGTGGGGACTGGGCAAGAAGCAGCCCCACTTGTTGGCAGTGGCCTGGCCCTCTGTCCACAGTGTAAGCTCCCCAGCTGAGCTGGCTGACCCCATTAACCAGTGGAGAGGTGTGGGGTGATTTGGGGCTGGGGCTGGCTGAGGAGGCAGCAAAAGGTTATGGATCCCCTGAGGCCCTGGTCACTGTCACTGGCACCTTGCCCTTGGCTCTGTCATTTGGTGTCCTTTCTCCTGCTGGGAAGGGCACACGCTGTAGCTGGGGGGCTCGGCTGGGACACAGGCCCAGCTCCTCTGGAGAGTGCTCTCCTGTCTCCATGCAATGGGAAAGGGCACTGCACAGTGCTGGGGGGCTTTCCTGCCAGGCCCCCGGGGGGAAGGCAGGAACAGCACCGTGTGACAGAGGCTCTTGTGCCCTCTCCACCTGCCACTCAGCTCTCCAGACTCCAGGCTTTAAAGTGGAGGGAAATAAAGCTGACTTTATTCTGACCCGTGATTTACAGGTCTGCTGAGAGGAGCAAATGAGCCGGTGTACAGGACAGCACATTGGCCACCGTCACTCACACTCCTGAGGTTAGAACAAAGCAACTCTATTAATTATTATTATAATGTTATAATTTTAATACAATACATTTCATATATTATACAATAATAATATTGTTATTATCTGTTATTATTACTAGTGCCAGCCCACGAGGTGGGGAGCATGGCCTCAGCCCCTCGCAGGTGAGAGAGGCCCTGGCTTTGCACCTGTTCCTGCCACACAGTAGCTGTGGGATGTGGACAAGTGGCTTCCATCTCTCAGCCTCATTTTCCAGAGTCTTCATCTGGGAAATGAGAGGACCCTCTTCCTAGGTTCCTGGGAGGGCCCTCTGAGGTCACACACATGAGGGGTGTGGTCAGGTCTGGCCTCAGAGATGGTGGCTGTTCTAGGCACCTCTATGTTGAGCACCTGGGCCAAGCACTTAGGTTCCCTGGGCCTCAGCTTGCCCCTCTGTGTAGTGAAGACAGTGTCCCACCCATTGCTTCAGATCATCGGGAGGGTGGAAGATGAACCACATGACTCACCTGGCACGCGTGCTGATAGAGAGTGCTCATTGAGCCGCGACTGTGTTTCCGTGCTGGTAGGATGAGAACCTGCGCCCAGTGCCACACCTCCTGCCCGGGGCTCCTCCTCCTTGCCCACGATAGGAGAATTGTACAGATGGGAGCAGGGTGACCTTCATTAAGCCAGGAATGCATTTCCAGTGTCTTTGGAGCATGGGGCGGATGAGATGGCTATGTGGCAACTGCCACCAGCTCCCTGAAGGGAAGGGGGCTGAATCTCCAGGAAGCCAAGGGAGAGGCTGGGCCTTGGGGGCTGAGCTAGGCACCTTGGTCTCCTGCTGCCCCATCGCCCGAGGCTCAAGGCTCAGCGGCATTAAGGCCTACCCTGTCTGCTCACACAATGTCAGAGGCAACAGAATGCCCACAACACAGCAAAAAGCAGTAGCATCTTTTCTGGCTGTAAAAGTAATTCTTGTCCATTGCAGCAAAAAAATGGGAAAAATCAGTAAAATATAAATCAAGTACCCCAAACCCAAAATTTCCAGGTGTTTTTGTGCATATATAGATTTTTTTTATAAGAATGGAATCCTGTGATACTTGCTTTTAAAAAATTGAAATGAGTGTACTTTATTCTTAAATCATTTTAATGATAAAATATAGCACATATGGAAAGAATGTATAAAATAATCATCCAACTTGATGAATTATTATAAGGCAAACGCCCTCGGAACCACCACCTGGGTGAAGATACAGAACTTGGCCAGCCACCCCAGAAGCCCATGTGCCCCATCTCAATCACAACTCCCTGCTGCCCCCCAAAAAGGTATCCCGATCTTTAAGTTAATCACTGTCTTGCTCGTTATCACCCAAGTGTGCATCCTTAGATGTTGTAATTTTGTCTTCTTATAAAAAAAGTCTCTTAAGTACCTTTTAATCTACAGGCCTATTTTTTTATTTTTATTTTTTATTATTTTATTTATTTTTTTTTTCAGGCCTATTTTTTTAACCTGCCTTTTTTTATTGTTGTTTTCTTGACTTGGCAGTAGATCTTGCGCTCTATCCATGTTAATAAATGTGACTCTCCATTATTTTTTGGAGGGGGGTCTTGCTATGTTGCCCAGGCTGGACTTGACCTGCTAGGCTAAAGCAATCCTCCCACCTCAGCCTCCCCAGTAGCTGAGAGTGCAGGTTGGAGCTGCACTCTCCAACACCTGGCTTCGTTGTTTTTAATGTCTCCAGTGTTCTGTCTCAGGGGTGGCCATCACTGACTCATTCCCCTGCAGATTGTTTTCACGCTTTTGCTGTTAAAAACAATGCTGTGATGAAAATCTCTGTAGATGTGTCCTTGTGCACTTGAGTGATTTCTAAAAGAAAGTCTAGAAGTGGAGTCATAGGTCCAAAGGACAGGCTTTTTTTTTTTTTTTAAATCATAGCTTTATTGAGATATAACTCATATACGATGTAATTCCATGGTATTCAACCATATTTGAAGTTTACAATTCAAGGTTTTCAGATCTTTTTTTTCTTTTTTTTTTGAGACAGAGTCTCGCTCTGTTGCCCAGGCTAGAGTGAGTGCCGTGGCATCAGCCTAGCTCACAGCAACCTCAAACTCCTGGGCTCAAGCAATCCTCCTGCCTCAGCCTCCCGAGTAGCTGGGACTACAGGC
>CAUYRT010079930.1:0-23885 GCA_963574885.1 Lepilemur ruficaudatus | reverse complement strand
TGCAAAATAACTAATCATGGGAATTGAGTACCTTGGTATTTACCATAGTAACTGTTTAGTTTTATATATCAAAGAAAAGTTAACCACAGCAGAATTATGGTATGAGAACAAATTCTAAATAGATTAACTAGAGGGCTATTGCAATTTTCATTCAATAGAGAATGCAAGAGTGAAACAAAGTACCAGCAGTAAGGAAGACAGTATTAGAAGATTAAGTAAAGGGAGCTGTCATTAACTGAAATAAGACACACAGGATAGAGAATAAATTTGGAGGCGGAAAGTCTGGAATTTCAGTTTGGGCAACAATGCATTTGATTTGCACAAAGTTATACAAACAAGGATACAGTTGTAATAAAGATATAAAATCTAATATGCTGAAGAGAAAATGGAGCTATATAATTAGTAGTCATGAGGATAAATGGGTGAGGTAACCTAAGAACACAGAGATTGAGAAAAGAAGTGAGCTCAAGACGTGATCCTAAAGAAAGCTACTATTTAAAGTAAAAAGAGAAAAATAACTAAAATATTTTATGTATATTGGAAATAGAATTGATGTATATTTCAGGAGGTATATGATTTGTACAAAGTTATTGTTCAACAAAGTGGTACACTTTGTCAATTGCTGCAAAGGATCAAATAGGAAGATGAATGAAAAAGCCATTCAATTTGACAATTATGAGATTTTTGGTGACAGCCTAGAGAGGAACAGTAAGTGTGTAAAACCTTTAGGAAATAAAGGTTTTATGTCACCATTATAGCAGTATTTAGTAAAAATCATTTTTACAGCATAAATGCCCGAACAGGGATAATCTGGCTCCAAGCAATTTTTAACTGTTCGTTGAAATTTAACCATGTTATTCAGTTTTGGGCTATATAAGAAAATACCCTGTATAGAAACCCTCAAATCTCAGCAGAAAAGAGTTCTTGTTATTAGTTTCTAATGAGGTATCCTATAAAATCCCCTGCGAACTTTGTAACATGTATATGTCTTAAATTAGTAAATGTAAACTAAACAGCACATGAACATATTTGGTGATATCATTAATTATCTTAATATCTAATCATCATATCCCAGCCAAGTGTTTTGACTGAAAGACATCACTGATAAGCATGAGCAGTTAATAATGCAATATATTTATTTACATAGTCTGGTAATTCATCTAAGGTGCATTCTATCTGATTTGCATTTTCTAGAACTAAAAATTCATTTGTTGAATAATATAGATTCTCTCATATGAGCACTTCATCTTTTTAACACTTCTAAGTTAAATTATGGGAAATAACCTATTTAAAGTAAGTTTTCATGCCCTTTAAGAAGCAAAATCATATTATTTCTACCTGCTTTTTAAAAATCAAACATTTTAAGAGCTGGTATTGAAATTAAATATCAAAGAAATATCAAGAGCCGAGAAAAAACCCTATTTGAGCAAATAGTCAAATTGCATATTTTAAGGGAAGGCACATATTGCTGATTACTGGCTTTAACCTAAGGACATGTTCAACTTCTTTTTCTGTAAGAAATATTGCTCATCAAGCTTTCAGCAAATCCAAAGGTAATTTTTCTTAGTTTTCAAATTCTACAAATTTTTATCATATGACACTGCTCATGTCTCCACTTTGTAAAAAGTTTTTTATCACCATTGTTTCCTATCTTAATTCCTTCCTTATTCCCTTTCTTTTCCCCTTTCTTTTTAAGCAGCTTTATCAAAGTATACTTTGGCAAAAAATACAATGAATGTATCCAAGTGGACAATTTAATGAGTGTGTTTGCATGTGTGTGTGTGTAGGTGATGTGGAGTTATTTAACTAATTTGTGGCCAGAGAGTTAGCAGTGGTGGTTTTAAAAATATGTGAATAAATACTTTGATGAGCCTTTTTGCAAGAGGAGAATCTTAATTCCATTATCTTCAAATGTGAGGTAAGCTGGCTTCTAAATAATAGAATATGGCAGAAATGATGACATGTCACTTTGAGATTAGTTTATATTTAATGAAAAGGTTGCAACTTCCAGCTCAGGTCCCTTCTCTCTCTCTCTCTCTCTCTCTCTGTCTCTCTCTCTCTCTCTCTGTTTCTGTCTGTCTCTCTCTCTCTCTCTCTCTCTCTCACACACACACACACACACACACACACACACACACACACACACACATTACTATCCCAGCGGGAACACTATGGAAAGGTTTAGATGGTGAAGAACTTAAGACTCTTGAGAAGAAAGTGAACTTAAAAGTGAAACCTTTAGTCCCATCAAGTTTTCCAAGATTGCAGCCCTGACTAACATTGTGAATACAATCTCATGAAATATTCTGAACTGAAGTCTCCCAGCAAAACTGCTCCCAGATTGCTGACTCTCAGAAACCACATGAGATAATAAATTTACTTTAAGCTGCTAAATTTTGTGGAAATTTTTTATAAAGCAACAGATGACAGATACTTTTACCCTTAAGTATGAAATTATCTGTCAATTTTTAATTATTATGGATGCATAGTTTTATATCTTTATAGGATACATGTGATATTTTGATATTGGCAAAATTTGTGTATTAATCATTTGTAGATAATTTTATCAGGTTAAGAAAGTTCTATGCTAATAGTTTTTTTTAAAATTAGAAATGAATGATACTGTCAAATTTCATTCCTCTTTTGAGATGATTCTTTTGTCGGTTCTCTTTAGTCTGTTAATGTGGAAAAAGATGACTGAAGTTTCAATATTTGAATAACTGAATTCCTGGAAGATATTCCAATTAGTAATACATATTATCTTTTTTATAGTTTGTTGGATAGATTTGCTAAACTTTTATTATAAAATATTGGTCAGTAATTATGTTTTTTTGTAATATCTTTTAGAAATTCTGTATGTTTCGTTGTTGTTCTGATTTTGATATTGTTGTTCTGATTTGGCCTTGTGGAATTCGTTGAAACGTATTTTCCCCTCTTTAATTTCTGGAAGACGTGTGGAATTTGGTGCTATTTCCTCCTTCAATGTTTGCTAGAATTCACCAATGAGACCATCTGGTCCTGGAGTTTTATTTATTCTGGGAAGTTTTTACATTTAATTTAATTTTCTTATTAGATATAAAACTATTCTGGTTACCTATTTCTTTCTGGGTGTTTTTGTTTTTGTTGTTGTTGTTAACCAAACTATAATCTTTATCTGGATTTCATGTTTCCATTAATCTTCTTCTGTTCCAGTAGCAATCCAGATGTGAGTTATCATGCCTTTATAATCATCTCCAGTCTCTAAGTTTCTTATTCTTTCCTTGTTTCACTGGAACATGTCACTTCTGGATAGTACTGCTCAGTACCCTCCATGTAGAATACCCCATGGTTGAGTTTACCTGATTATTGTTTTCATGAGTATATAGATTGAGGTTATGGATTTGGGGGGAAATATCACACAAGTAAAGTTCCTTTCTCATCACATCAAAGGATACAGGATATCAAAATGACATTACTTGTGATTTTAGCCTTGACCATTTATTTAAGGTGGTATCTGGCCTGATTTCTCTACTATGAAGTTAACTGTCTTTTCCTTTCTATGCTTTTGTTGTTAGAAGTGAGTCATTAAATCCAGCCCACATGCTCAAGGGGATGAGAATTAAACTCTACTTCCTGGCCAGGAATATAGAAGAATTTGTAGATATATATAAACCACCATAGTAATTAATAGAGAGAGATTCCACCCTGTTCAGTAAGGGAACAAGAAATATTCCTGCCCCTCTATGAGCTCTATGGTTTTATCCTTCCAATCCTTTTGGGGAGTTCTGTGCTGGGCTCAAGTCATTTTTTCATACTTATGTGCTGATCAGTATTCAGCTGAAAAATCAGGGCTGACCCCCTACATTTCTATGGCCCTTACACTCTTTGAAGCTCTCTCCTCTAGTATTCCACCTTGCGAACTCCTTGCCCCCTACTTTGGAATCCCAGCTTCGTTGCCATACACAGAGAGAACTCAGGACTCTTCCTGGGGTTCTTCTCTCTATAATTCTTTCCAGGAAGTATGCTGGGCAGTCACAGGGCTTACCTTGTTTATTTCCTACATCTCAAGTATCACTGTCCTTCATTGTCTGTTGTCCAATATCTTAAAAACCATTATTTCCTATATTTTTATGGTTTTTGCTTTTTTCAGTTGGGTGGATAATTCTGGTCCCTGTTACTACATCATACCAGGAGCAGGAGTCTTTCCTCCACTTTTATTTTTTTCAGAAGATCAGAAAGCCTATATATCCTTTACCTATGGTTGACAACCACTGACAGATTGTATAATAGCCAATGCAGATTTCACCTTTTTTGAATTTATCTCTTTTCTTGATTGTTTTTAATATCATAGAAAATATTTATTAAGGTTAAGATCTAGGGAACTTAAGCTTATAAATACCTTTCTTAAAATCATAGGTCTGCCCCTTCTTCAAACTCTCTGGGCATTTTTTTTTTTTTTAAATGGATAAAGAACAATATAGGCATCAAATATATGTTCTGGGAAGTAAATCTGAAAAACATTAAAAACAACTGGCACAGTCATTTGCACATAGTATAACAGAAGCTCAATGACATATTATAATTAATATCTTCATCAGCAGCAATACCATCTGAATCACTGTCATCATTCCAAATATCTTTGCTGTTCACTCTGACTTCACTGTTTAATTGCTTGCTTGCTTTCGTTTAAATGGGGCCTTTCCAAATGACAGCAACTTTATATTTGTCTTCTCTTTATGGTTTTCATGCTTTGAGTGATATTTACTTCCCTTGTTTTAATCATTTCTATGTTTAAAACTCACCGCTAGCAATTATATCTTTCCAGAGAACTTCTCCCATGGTTATGACTTTATTCTGCCTAACTTCACCTCAATCTTTCATTCACAGTTGAAATTTAACATGTTTCTAAACACCAGTACCTCCACTAGTCTCAATCTGCCTTCCCTTAATATATATATATTATTAAGTTATTCTTCATTATTTTAAGTCCTCCAGATCAAAACCTGAGAATCAACTTTGATTGTTTCTCCTTTTTTCTCAAATTCAATTGTGTCTTATTTCATGCCTTAATTCCTACTTGATTAGAGAATTATAATAGCTTTCAAACTAATTTAATCATCTTTTTACACTTAATTCTTTTGACCATTCAGAAAACAATTTTGCTTCCATTTGAATGTGAAATGCTATATCACACTCTAAATAAGTTCATTAGAGGTGCCATGTGAGGTTTATTTATAGAGTAAAATGATAGAATCAAATTTAAGAGTCAAAATAATAAAAAAGAACTAAAGGCAAAAAAAAAAAATTTAAGAGTCAACGTCCTTGAATAATAGGATTATTTTTTCATCTACGTATAGGCCTTTGAAAAGTAAATTAGTTGGAAAAGTGGCTCACACAATTCATTCTGTATACAATTACAAAATGTGATGATTAATTTCATATGTGAACTTGACTGAGCGAAAGGATACCCAGAGAGCTAGTAAAACATTCTCTCTGGGTATGTCTGTGAGGATGTTTCTGAAAGACATTAGCATTGGAATGAGTGGACTAAGTCAAGAAGATCATCCTCATCAGTGTGGGTGGGCATCCTCCAATCCCCTGAGGCCAGAGTAAAACAACAAGGGGGAGGGAGGGGAAATTCACTTTCTCTATTTGAGCTGGGACATCCATAGTCTCCTGCCATCCAACATTGGTTCTCCTGGTTCTTGGACCTTTGGACTCAGGACTTACACCATTGCCACACAATGCATCCCAGGTCACTCAGTGTGAATTACACTGCCAGGTTTCCTGGTTCTCCAGCTTGCAGACTGCAGATAGTGGGACTTCTCAGCCTTCAAAAACGCATGAACCAATTCTTATAATAAATCTATATATCTACATCTGGATCTAAATATATCCTTGGTTCTGTTTCTCAGGAGAACCCTGACTAATACATTAAATCAAACTTTCTTATTCATACACTTATTCAAAAAGTTTCAAAGTTTCTCCATTTCCTAATAAGTACAATTTAACATATTCAGCTTGACATTCAAGCTGTTTGCAATATGACCCATCATACTTTTCAGGCTTCATATCCCAGTGCCTCTTTAGGTACTTAAACTATTTTCTTTCTAATAAACCTCAATTTCCACAATTTCCTCATACACTTTATCCCCTTCCACCTCCCCTTTTTTTTTTGTACAGTTCCCTTTTTATTTTCTTATTTTGAGTGTTCACCTCAACTTTTCTCCTCTGACATTTCTGCTTATTAAGCTCTATCACTTCCTCCATGAAGCCTTTTCTGATATTTTTACCCATATTAATCTTTTTTTGCCTAATCTTCCCCATTGCATTTTTAATATCTTTTGTAGTATTTGCAGAATTTTCCACCTTTTATTATCTATATTATATTTATTTTATTTTTAATTCAGTTTATGCTGGATTATAAATTCCTTGGAAGTATTTCTTGTTAATTATTATCTATGTATTTCATAACAAACTGTCCTATACTTAATAGGCACTGAAATATTTGTTGATTTACATTTGATTTTCAATGCCAGGTTAATAACATAATCTTTTTTTCCAATATAAAAACTTCCCTGAAAGTTTTCATTCTCATATATATTTCATTTTTGGCAATTATACTGGGTGTTATATATACTATATGTTTTTTTCCCCCAAAGTAAGAGTATTTTAAAATAACAGTGAAGGCTCCAGTGCAAGTATTATTACTGACCTTCTTCAGAGGTAAGAAGTATGATAAGAGGTTTGCCACATAAATTTTAACTTAAGCTGAACTGCCAGGAGGCAGAAAAAGAGCATAAGTTGTCTTCAAAGCTAAGAAGGGCTTCAGATTTTTAATGCTTCTTAGGATTCATATCTCTTTTAAAAATGCTCTGTTAAGCAACTAGTTTTGTCCTGTTAGCATATGAAATAAATTACTGCAATTCACAGTTTGGTGTGCGTGCACAATTTACACAACACACACCGTGATTTCTTTTAATCCCACAAATACAATACAAAGTTCATATTGTATTAATATAAAATTCAATAAGAAACCCAATTTTTACAATTCTTTGTGAATAACACAATCAATAATTAGCAGGGTTGTAAGAAATTTTAAAAATATCTTAATATATTAAATGTGAAGCTATTCATAGAATACTTACATTTACGTATAACTCTTTTCAATTTCCCATACAGATTCAATTTAACAAGATGCAAAATACACTTCTTAGTTGCTATTATTTTTTTTCATATCATGTACATTATTTGGTTCTTCTACATGCCTTGGTGTCTTTCTAACAGAGATATTATTTTGTAAGTCGTGAGTACACATATGTCATTTTGAGTGTTTCTTGTGAAAAATTATCTGAGTACTTACAAAATGGCTTGAGTGAGAATTCAAGATTCTGCAAAAGAAAAAAAATGAATTCATAATATTTTCCTCCAGTCAGCACCTGTCCTGAGGTTAGCTGTATGCCATTCTAGTTTCAACTTAACAACTATTTTGGTATTGAGAACAGACACATATTGTGTCTTCGTCAGTCCCATTACAATTTCTGTGATGAGAATGTGGTACGGAAATGTTAATGTTTTATATATTTCTGACAGTAGTAATGTACCATTCTATTTTGACCTTTCCAATATGATACAGATCGATTAGCTGGGCACTTTATTTCTTCCTTTGTCTACTACTGTAATAGTCTATTAAGAAAAAGGGCAAAGTGATCAATCAATCAAACTTTCTAATGTTTTAGGTAATAGTTCTCCAATTTCATCTAGTTAAAGTAGATACAGGTTCACTGTTTAAATACATCCATAAATATGTTCATGTCAGCATAAGCATTCTATTATTTTAAATATATCATATACAGTTTTCTTCTGAGTTATGGTTTTATTTAATATCTAATCTCATGCTCTTCATTGATAGCTATAGACCTTTTTAAAAGAAAGAAATTCATGGTTTCTAGTTAATAGCTTCTAAAAATTTGATGTACACTTCCATTTTTTTGTTTTTTGACAAAATAGGATAATTTACCTAGGTGTATTGGACAAAGTAACAAGGCACCTAGATAATTTTTCAAAATAATGAAAGGCCCTGATCTTTCTGCATATACTTGCAGGTTGGCTGGACTGGACATTGGGATGCATAATTTCAAATTTTTTATGATAATGCAGACAAGGAGGAAAGAAGAACAATTCATATTTTTTATACCAAAAGTTAACCTATTACCAGATAGTTTAAACTGATCGGTTTCTATTTGTTCTATACAAAGGTATCTCTGTTATGAAAAGCAAACATTTCACTCTGAAAGCTCAACTCTTGAAAAGGTCTCCAAATCACTGCGTTAAGAGTGGGAGAAAGGTCTAATAAGTGTTGTCCTAGGATCGCCTGGCTCATGCCTAAGGAAATCAATTAATAGCAATACAGTGATTAATAGCACGGTAGGCCGGGTTCCCAGAGTCAATAATTTCCATTTTCACCACTGCAGGGATAGCATAAAAAAAATACAGTATGTTATCTTGAAGTTAAAATTAGCATTTTTGACACCTATTGGCAGCTTCAAAGACATTACAAATCAATGAGAGTCACTGCTTATATACTTTAGATGAATGTTATATTTTCAGTTTTTAGTATGAACATATTTGAACATTTGGAACAAAAAAATGTAGTGTACCCTTCTCTCCAAAGTGAAAGCAAAGGTATAATACAACTATACTATTTTTGAAGGACTTAGCGTGGTTTGAAACAATAAACAAAAAGGGCTGGAATTGCTTATCTTGTCCCCTGGTAATCTTTGCTGTCCGCTCAATTTTTCCTAACATGAGGTGTATTAAAATATCTCATTAGAGAAAGGAGAAAGACAAAGAAGAAAGATAGTTATAAGTTAACATCTATTTGTGTTTATATGGAAATAAATGGTACAATTAAATGCTTAAGAAAGATCCATACCTGTAACAACCATTGATTTATCATCTCCTGAATTTTCCCAAGAAGAAAGCTGAGATTCACCTTGATTATTTTGTTTACCACACCGTCTATATTCAATGGATGTTGAAGGCTATGCATCCCTCTTTACCCTCTCTATTACCACTGGCTTTTATATTCCATAAATATTTGTCCAGTTTCTGTTTTATGACAGACACTGTGTCTTCAGTTTCACTTGAATTTGTGTAACTATTTATGTTGCCTATGCCTCCAGTTTAGCTTCATCAATGACTTTCACTACACTGCCATTATATAATTTTTTATGTCTATAGATAGAAGTTTTGAAGAGCTTCACATAGCTTTACAGTTTAGATTCATAAGCCATTAATGTCATAACATATTCCTTAAGGATTTGGTCACTTCCACTCTAATAGAATATCTATTTTTCTCACCTGTAGAACATTGTAAATTATTTAAAATAGTCAGAAATAGCATGTTATTCTTGGATGATGAATCTAAATTTTACAATTCTACTATGTGCTCTTCTAACAACTTTTGTTTCCTTTTATCTTAGCACTTATCACAATATATTTCAAGTTTCTTTTAAGTAAATCTTTTAGTTTGGAACCATCGTGGATTCAGAAGCAGTGATAAGAAATAATTCAGAAATCCCTATACCCTTTATCCAATTTCTCCCTATGGAAACATCTTGCAATTCTATAGCAAAATATCAAAACCATAATACTGATATTGATATTATCCACCAATATTATCCACATCTACCCAGATTTACGTTTACTCTTTGTGTATGTGTGCATTTAGCTCCATGCAATTTCAACACATGTAGGTTTGCTTTCGACAATCGTAGTCAAAATGCAGAACGGTTCCATCACCACAAGGTTCTCAGATTGCCCTTTTATAACCACACCCAATTCCCTATTTCCTCAACCCCCAATCCTGCTCTGTACCTAACACCTAGCAATTACTAATCTATTCTCTATTTCTATGTGTTTTTTTTCACTTTGAGAATGTTATATTGATAGAATTATTTAGTCAATAGTCTTTTATGATTAGGTTTTTTCACTTAGTAATGAAAGAAATCAAAGAAGGCCTAAATGTATGAAGTAATACACCATATTCATGAATTGGAAAGTTTAATATAGAAAAGATATAAATTCTTTTTAAATGGATACATAAAATGAACGGAATTCCTATCAAAATCCCAGCAAGATTCTTGTAGACATAGACAAACTTACTCTAAAATTTATATTAAAAATCATAGGCCCTAGAATAGCTAAAACCATTTTCAAACAGAAAAATATAGTGGGAAGAATCACTCTACCTGATTTAAAGACATGCTACAAAGCTACATAATCAGGACAGTGTGCTATTGGCAGAAGGATAGACATATATACCAATGGACCAGAATAAAGAACCAGAAACAGTTGTACAAATGTGTCCAGTTGATTTTTGTTAATGGTCAAAAGCACTTCAATAAAGAAAGCATAGACTTTTCAACAAATGATGCTGGAACAGTTGGACACTCTAAGACAAAAATAATGAAATTTGTCCTAGATTTCACACATATAAAATTAAGTCAAAATGGATACAGATTTAAATGTAAAATGCAAAACAATAAAATTATAGAGAAAAAACATAGCAGAAATTTTGGGAGATCTATGGCTAGGAAAAGAATTCTCAGACTTGACACCATAAAAATTTAAATTATTTTTAATGCCTCCTGCACTGTATTGTGAGATCTTGATAAGTAATGATAGTAAGCAACGTATTTCATTCATCTTTGTAAAACAGATGCCTGTAATAAATAGTGTCTGCTCTTATCTAACCTTCTTGACTGGCTTTTGTTTCCAAACAGCAACCAATATCTTCATTTCTTGGCAGCCTATAGTATCATTTTAATATTATCATTATCATTATTATTCACAGTGACTCCCAAACTAAAACATTCCTTGAGAACAAAGTATCACTCAATTAAAAGGTTGGGTTTCCCTCTTATTAACAATGGTTTGGATAGTTTCCCTGTGAAGGAATAGACTTTGGTGCTGTCACAGGCCCAGGTATCCCTAGGATGAGTCGAAGTATCAGTCGGCCACATTTTTACATAGATAACCACACAGTTTGGGAGAGAAGGAACAAACCTTGTCCCTTTGTCCCGCAACAAATAATGGAGGAGCAAGGTAGGCAGAGCTCACTTCCACTGGAAGGGAATGAGTCAAGCTGGTATACCCCAATACTCTGGCATGAACGTATTTCTACTTAAGATAACAGTGTTGCTATCATCTCCCTCCAGTTGTCCTGATGTGTGGACTCCGAGATCTAACACTTGCTCAGTTGTCATTACCCAACATGAGCCTCAATCCCACAAAGGAAACCTTCTCACAAAAGGTTTTGTTATACTGTCTTTAACTTTGTCAGATTGAGTGATGAATTACTATAGGTCTTGCCCTTTTAACTCTTATTTCCATATAGAAAATATATTCTTATCTCCCTTCTTTGCGTATGCTATTCCTCTTCCCTGGAAATTCCAAATTTCAGCCATCTCTCATCTCTTCTCCATCTGTCCAAATCTGTCATCTTTCAAGATGCATTTTATGACCACAGGCTCCAAGAGACCTTCCCTGAAGACTTCCAACTTCAATGTGCTTCCCCACTGACATCCTGTAACACTTATGTCTTACATGTCATATGCAACTTTTACTGTGTTTAATTTCTGCTGTGTTTAATCTCTTCTAGTTGTTTAATAAAAGTCCATTGGGCCTATTGACAAGTTTAATAAATATCGACTATTAAATTTTCTGATTTGATATATATATGCACATGTGCATATTCTCACACACAAATGGAGTTCTTTGAATTGACATTTTGTGAAATCAATTTTGATAAAAGTTCTTGTCAATAACCTTAATACACACCTCCAAATGTTTGCTTTTGGTTTAATACAATCAATGGTTGCTATATGATGCTGTAACACAGTAGGTTATGCAAAGTATTATAAGTGTGTATGTAGGTGTGTTTATGTGTGTAATGTGACTCTTTAGAAGTGACCCTAAAATGCCTGGTAGAACCTGTGGTACACTGAATACAGTGTTTTTGGTAGCTTGGACAAATCATGAAATGTGTGATTTAACATTTCACATGATTACTGTGATTCACACATATTTGAATTCACGCTGATGCTCTGTGCTAAATTCAGTTAGATGCCAAGATTTAGAATTTGGGTGCATCCACAATATTTTTCTCTTTTCTGTTTATCTGCTTGTTGTGATTGGTGATTACCAGCAGCTGCTATGCACATTTGCTGATAATAAGAGATGTTTAATGTTCTGTTTTCCAGTTTCTCTTGTTCAAACCCTCCATGATAATCAGCTTATCTACATTTGGCTATGACATGATAGGATTATCTTTACCCCTGTGAGTTTAGTCCTTCCACCATGGATATAAATCTTTGTGATTGGGCACATAACGATATTGGCTGGAGAACAGGCAAGACTAGGCCTCATTCTGGCTTAGAAGCAGGAATCAGTCCACATCCCTGGAAGACAGTATTTAGAGAGCTTGGTAATCAGACATGCTCATCTGCATGTCCCCTCATGGGGACATGGTATGGTATCCATACTGGTATATCTGGAAGCAGAGCCTAAAAACTCACATTCTCTGTTTCTGTATATGTCCCGGTCGTGTACCTTTGTGCCAGAGCGGATAGTACAGTAGGCTAAGATAGAATAAGACAAATCCGTTGATTGAGAGTGATGATCTTCATTCTGCTTAACGACTATAGCTTCATTAATGAAGTGCACACCATTTAGTTAAGCAGCATGAAAAGATGGTTCCCTACACTCACCTTTTACAAATTTGTGTATTAAATTTTTTATCTACGAAAGGAGCATCTACTCAGTAATCTGAAATATGTCAAATGCTTCTAAAGCAATGTTTGGTTAACTGGTAAGTGAGTTCCATTCCATTGTCCGCTGAAAGAAGGATACTTACTAATTAAGCATTTCTCAACTTGAGGATGATTACTTAATTATAGTTTCCTAGAATTTGCTGCAGATTTATTACCACTTGGGAGGATTTTGACACTCCTGTTTCCCAGGTCACACGCCATCCCAGTTAAACCATATTCTCTGAAAATAGGACCCAGGCATCAATGGGTCTTTTAAAGCTTACAGGTAATTAGAATGAGCAGTCAAGTGTGAGAACTAGCGATTAACACTCTCATATACTCATATCAAAGTAGTCGTCTCCTCTGGTTTATTGGGGTAGGCAAAATTACCGATTTGTTTTGCTCATGTATAACATATATATTCTTTTTTTCTTAGTACTTCTTCCTCCTATTGAGCCATTGTAAGCATTTCCCTTTCTGTTAAGGTCTAAAAATATGCAAAATATATTTTCCTCAAATCTCCTATTTCAATGTCTTAGTACATCTCAGCAAAACTCATGGTATTTTTCTATTAGCTTTCAGTGTTGGGGGCACTGTGTGTTCTGTTTAATGCCCAGTGAAACTGCTGGGCCTAACAATGATACCCAAATTACAATGATGGGGATGTGCACATGCTTTGTAATTTGAGTGGATCAGAAGGTGTAATATTAAATAATATACTATAGTGAAAAGAGCTCCAGAGAGATTTTCTGGGATCTTCTGTACAATAGCGAACTCTTAATATTCAGGTTTTATAGCATCTTCATGTGTGTTGCTTTCTGTTATGGCTTATGTTTGCTTTTATGTTAGTACAAATGGAAGTATCCAGCTGGATGAAATAAAAATTACTATTTATCTGTTGTTTCCTGTCATGATTGTACATTAATAGCAATTTGCATTCATGTTCTGATGACGCATCCTACTTTGAAGAGTTAATTTTAGACACATGACTCTGAGATGTGAACATAAGTTATCACATAGGAAATATTGGAAAGAGCTCAACACTTTCTTTCACCTTGTGGTTGGTTGTTATTGTTGCCATTGTTGTTGATTTTGAAAAATACCTAATAAATGAATGCTTGTGGGAAGTACAAACTGTAATGAACTGTGTTTATCAAGAAGCAAAGCGCCTCCTATTTATTCCTCCAAAGTTTTCTCCCTTCTGAGATATAACCTCTGACAATAACAGTCCGAATTCAGTGCAAATTAAAAATATAGCTACCGTCATAAACACACCTATATGATGTCTACGTAAGCATGACTCTTTATATGGATAACTGTATAAATACATATGTTTGTGTACAGATATATTGGAAAAAAGCAAGGCATTTTTTTTCCCTCCTCCTTTTATTCTCACAGTCACTCAATATAGCATAGAATGCTTTTAACAGCAGATGTGTGGAGGTTTTTCTCCATAAGCAATTCTGCAGCGGTCATCAGCTGGCTGTCCTCTAATTCACTTCAATCTGACACTATCTACATGGAGATAGTGTCAGATCCCACAGGTTTAGGGCTCAGTCCCACAAGATTGGCCCCTACTTCAAATTCCTGTCGAAAGCACAGGTTGTGACTTGTGCTTCTGACCTACCAGCTATGAATCAGTGTTCCCATGACCCCCTCCTTGGATTTGATTAATTTGCTAGAGCTGCTCCCAGAACTCAGGGAAACACTTGTGTTTGCTGGTTTATTATAAAGGATATTACAGAGGACACAGATGAATAGCCCAATGGAAGAGATACATAGGGCAAGATATGTGGGAAGAGGGTTGTGTAGCTTCCATGGGCTCTCAGGGCATGCCACCCTCCAGAAACATTTACTTGTTCAGCTATCTGGAAGCTCCTAGAATCCAGTTTTTAAAATTCTTTCTGGAAACTTCATTACATAGGCATGACTGATTAAGTAATTAAGCACTGGTGATTAGCTTAACTTTCAGCCCCTCTCTCCTGCCTGGAGGGCTGGGGGAGGTGCTGAAAGTCCCAACCCTCTAATCATGCTTAGACCTTCTGGAATCCAGCCTCCAGCCTGAAGCTCTCCAGGGGCCCCAGCCACCAGTTATCTCATTAGCATAAAAAGATACTTTTTATGTTTTTGGAATCTGAAGATTTCAAGGGTTTTAAGAGCCATATGCCAGGAAATAGGGACTAAGACCAAATATATATTTCAAAATATCACAGTTTGTATTTTAAATTGGATTGTGTTTTAAATAGACATTGCTGCTCTGAAACTTACATCTTTCTAACAGTATAGAAGACCTTTCCATATAAGGAATTACTGTTTCCCTATACAGTATTTTATTTTTATTGAGATATAATTACACACATTAAATGTACAGATCACAGTTTGATTATCTTTGGCAAATGAAATCAACTGTCCAATTAAACTATAGAATATTTCCAGTGTTCTGATTTACGTGTCCCCACAAATTGACTTTCAATGACAGCACGATATTGTTTCGGTGGATGTATTATACTTTGTTTATTTGTGTCCTATTGATAAACACTTGTTCTGTTCCCATTTTCCACATTATAAAAATTAAAATCAACTTCCATATGCATATATACTCGTGTACATGTTTAAGTACTTCTTCAGGGTACATACCAGAGGTACAAATGTTCATGCAAAACACCTGTACATGTTTTCTTCTAATCATACTGCAAAATTACCTCACATTGCATTGCTTTGGATGACAGGCCAGTTTTCCTTCTTGTTATAGAAACAGGGAGCAAGATGAAAAGCCCTATGATGATCAACTTGAGAACAATTTTACTTGGCGTATAAATATTGTAGTGTGTTTCAGTCTTAGGTGAAGCTGACTTTTCCTCCCTACTATTACCCCTCCATATTTATTGTGGAAATCATATTTATTGTAAGCCCTGCTGCTCTGTTTCTGGCTCTGATCCCAATAACCATGAAAGAATTTCCCAAGGCTTTGAGTTTAGGAGTTTACCTAGAGAAAATCATTAACTATTCAGCCACTCCTGTAACCTTGAGTGGTTGACCTATTTCTCAAGCAGCTCTTTAATTAAGTACTCACATGGCCTGGCCACAGAACACTCTTGATTTTAAATGTGGAGTTTCTCAGTAGCTTCTATGGCAAAGCTTGTTCTCACCTATGCAGCAGTTCTAATTTGTACCTTTTGTGGCTTGTTTCACTTGATTTATTTTCTCAAATATGATTCTTATCTGTTTTCTATCTTGTATAAAGTCCTTATTTTTATCAATGTTTGTTACTCTTACTATTTCTTCTTTTATCAGTACTATATGTTTAAAATAGATATCTTTTCTGCTTACTCTATAAAATTAAGTTGAAAGTAGGTGGGAAGAAGAGATAAATGCATGTGCCCAGTCTGCTATCTGGAAGCAGAATCTATTTTGCTTCCAAAAAACACAACTGACTCACATTGTTTCAATGACTGTGGTAACCCATAGTATGTAAGCAATATCTCCTCACATCTTTATTCTCTTTCTGAAGCTGAAAGCTAATCATTATACTATGTTGCTTATTATGCTTTGTCTTTCACACACAAAAAGGAGGCAACAGTTAAAAGAAAAATTCTGAGCAATATTTGACCTAAACTATCTGCTAATAGTTTAAACTTTGTATCTGAGCATGTTAGGTTGTTAGTATGCATATATGCATGAATGTTGTATAAACATATTTCTTGGAGTTCAGGGGGCAGTTTCAAATTGAGAAAGTATTTGACTTAGAGTTACTGGAATGGAGTTGATAATGGATGAGAAGATTATGAAAACACACTCTGCTTTCTCTACTCTGCTGAGATTCTTGTAGCTATCTTTTCTGAATAAAAAATACCTTCCAGATTCTGAGATGTACTTGCAGACACCAAGGTGCTTTTGATCCTAATTCCAGTTCAAGATATGAGAAGAAAAAATTGCTGACTTACTTGGTTGCCATTAAAGTTAGCTTAGATGAGTTATGACAAGTTACACTAAACAAACAAGGAACAACTGACAAGAGAAAAACAATAGAATTTATTTCATATGAAGGCTTATTTCCAATTTTCAAATTCTATTTTGAGCTAAATGATGTGCAAATGATTTCTTTTTGCAGGGAACTGAGCCTTTATTAAAGGTCCTTTTGATAGAAGGTCCCTATCAAGCATTTTTGTGAGCTTTCTTTTTTCTTTTTGCTTCTCCATACAAAAAATAAGGTAATGAAATAGGAAGTAACTTGCCTCAGCTTATACTGTGAAAACCCTCAGGACTCTTTCACATGCAAAGCTTTAGACCAAAGCTGTCTGAAACTTTGACCTTGAATGTCCGTGGTGTAATATATGCAGCTTGATAAATCAGAGCTCCTCCAGACATCTCAGAAAATTTTTATAACCTTAGAATCATGACTAGTATTAATAATCTTTCAATTAAGTGCAAAGGTATTTTTTAATGTACAGTGCTATGGCTTATTAATAGGTTTCATATTTTTAAAATGTTTAAGTTTTCTGTAAAATACTTTGATAACTGTGCTTCAGAAAAAAGCACTTAAGTCCAGCATGTTATATAAAATGTGTTGAAACAGAAAAGAGGAAATTTCAGGTCCAAATTAGATTATTTTTACTTGTAATCAAAATTTTTAGGGTTATAGAGAAGTATTTGAAGAACCTGATTTAATGTTTGAAATACATGAGTAAGAATAGTAGGGTACTTCAACCAAAAAGGGGTACTTTAAAAATACTCTCTATTAAAATAAAACGTTTTTTTCTTGAGTTAAAAATGACATTACTGATACTTACAGGTTTTTTGCTTGCATAAGTTTGCAATATTATTAGCAAGAAAGAAAAATCCATATATAATGGAGTAATTTTTCATCTTATCAAAGCAATTTAATTCATCAAGAGATAAGTGAATCATATTACCAGGCTACAAGTGGCTTACCTTAATAGGACATGTTTCGTAAGTGTAGAATGAAAATTCTGAGATTTTGTGTCAGTTAAGGTAAGCTAAGCTGCTGTAACAAATAAACAGATACAACATTGAACAAAATGTTAAAGATTAAGCAAAACACTATAGTTCTGTCTTAATTAATAATCCAGGGAAGGTATTACATGTCAGTGAGAAAAGATGTGTTTATTTGTGGTTGGGAGGGTTAAGGTTGAGATGAGAGGCTCTAGATTCAAGCAGTCATTTGGAGTCTCACACTAAGAGTAACTTTTCCGCCTTCAGCACATGACTTCCAGGATCATGCTGGCTATTATCATTCTAAGAAACAAGAGTGGGGAAAGATCATGGAGGAGTACACATAGTTCATCAAAAATAATAGATCGATATGTATAATGTTTTAGCTAAATTAAAGATAATTAAACATTAATAACAATGAATATAGGCAAGAAAAAATTTCAAGCAAAACATTTCAAAAAGAAACCAGTTTGTATATATTTTGAGAAATTTAATTTTTAAAGAAAAATCCATATATTCAAGTGCAACACTTTAAAACTAATAGTTCTCTTTTGGAAGATTAGGTTGACATATTAAATAGTTTAGAATTCCCGGTAAACTATTTAAATTAATATTAAATAGGATGATATTAACTTTATTACATTATAACAAAGCAAACACATATATTCCCAATAACTCACATATTAACAGAGCATGCAGCTGTCAAATATTTTGAAAAGGCAATTAAAATAACTGAGAAACTATTTTTTATGGATGACATCATCCAAATGCAGAAATGCATTAGAACATCCTCTGCATATTCCATAGCTTTAATGACCAAACTCATCTTAATTCAGCATTTTTCAACTACTTCTGCTTAAAAGGATTGAAGTAATTCTAAAACCAGCTTTCATACAAACACAATATATCTCTCCAAATTATGAGAGCTGTCAAAATGCAAATATAATATATTACCTGAGCAAAACATAAGCCCCTTAACTCTGATAGTCTCTTTAGAGCTCTACCTTTGAAATGTTTTGCCAGTTGCAAAATCAGCTAAATGTTTGAGATATTTTTGTATTGGGAGTGAAAAAGATCCAGCAATTACTACAATTAGATAAAGTTAAATACAACAAAGCTGCAAGAAAAAACAAAATGAGCCATCTTTTCTTAAAAATCCGTTTATTGGGTGCAGATAATATATTGTTGAAATTTTCTTTTCTTTTCTTTCTTTTTCTTTTTGGTCCTTTTCTTTCAGATAAAGAATATCATTGACTTTGGGATACTGAAGAATCATATGTTACTATGTCAAATGGAAAATGATAAAAGTAATTTATATGTCTAGTAATTAGGAGCCTCATCTAACGTAGAAAATTTTTATTCGAATAAAAAACTCTCAATTTTATATTTTTCATTTATAGATAGATGACCTAACCTCCTTTGATAACTGTAAACTTTGCTTTTTCATAGATATCATGGTTTAAAATGTCATGTTTAATAAGGAAATATCTCATAATTTACATCAGGATATCATGGATTTTGAGTTATTTTCAGTAACCGTAATGATTTTCTACTAATTGATTTGCATGTTTCTTTTGACTAGTCACCTCCATTACAAACATCTTTCTTTTATGGGCTAGGTTTGAATTAGTGACTTTTTTGTGACTTGAAACATAGTGCTTTTAGTTTTCTTATATTGTCAACCAAACATCATTTTGAACTAATTAGGGTATTTATATACTAAACTACATGAAGATGTGATATGTTATATTCTAATTTCAGGATTGGGGTTTCCCTCTTTTCTAAGCAGTTTCTAGCTGTTCCCCAATACTTTTTCTACTTCTGAATAAGGTAATGAACTGAAAGTATTCAAGCTGGCAACCTCTTCCCTTTTGATTAGTCTAAAATGGGTTGCCGTCATTATTTTCCCTGTTCAACAATCTATTCTATTCCAGGATTGTGATAATGATATGTTCTCTTACAGAGCTATTGTGCTACTTAATTAATGTTTGTTACATACTTGGAGATACTTGGAAGGTAGATGATATTTCAGTGCCAAGTGCATGATTATTTCATTAAAATTAATGCCTAAATGAAACATAATATAGAAGGTGATGGCCTGGAAAGTGTTACCTATTACCAAGTGGAAAGGATATATTTGTTTGGCAGCTTTCTAGGTGCAGTTTAAGCAGGTGGCCAACCAGCAAACTGATACATAGAAGAGAAATATTTCATTCAGACAATTTAGATTTTAATTGAATTATTTACAAAGAACATAAATTCTGAGTTTCTTTTGCTAAGTGGATAGATTACTTTGTAAGAGAACAAATAAAAACCTATAAGAAAAAAATAAAACCTCAAATGAGATTTACCAAAAATGCATCTTTTAAAGAAGCAGTTTGGTATAGTGAAAAAGCATGAGCTAGGAGTCAAAGAAGTTGGGCCTGAATTCAAGGCCCTTCAGTGTTGAAATTCTATGGCACACAGGCTAGATCTACCTTGTTCATTGTTATATTCTAGGCATATAAAACAATATCGAGCATGAGCCAATGACTCATAACTATTTTTAAATGAATAAAGATGCTCGTGACCTTGCACAAGCCACATAATAATGCTAATATTAATGTGAGATATGTCATAAATATTAATAAAATATGATGTTATTCTAAAACCTTATGATATAACATTTCCATGAGATTTAAAACAAACAAATCTGACTTAGATAAGGATGCCTTTTATTTATTCTTTCTAGATTCAATTCTCTCCTTTTAGTTTTAACTCAAATCCTGAACCATCCATACCATATGTTTCTGACAACGGTGAAAATATGAAACAACACAGATTAATTTATAAAATTTTGATTATAAAATGAGACACAAAACTATTCATAATATAAAATATAGAAAATCAAATAAAGAATACATTTTAAAATAAACTAATCAATCTTACTACTTGGAAATAATAATCATTGGCATTTTAAATACATTTCTTTACTGTGGTACACACACATAAACAAATACACAAGCACACACACTTAGACATTTATACATGTATGCTGTGTTTTCATTTTATTTTGTGAATCATTAAATATTCTTCAAAGCACTATTTTGAATGGCTGCTAAATAGTGATACTTCATATCACTATTTATTTAAAAATTAATAATTAACTGAATGAAGTTCTCCAATATTTGATTAAAATAAATAATAGTGTGATGAAATGCATGCATGAAAAATGTGCAGTCATAGATTTTTATTTCCTTAATATATATCACTTGAGGAATTATTTTTTCAAGAGTGTTAATAATTTTGAGGCTCTTGATACAAAATGCAAAATAGCCCTCAAGATTGTAAGAATTACACTGCCACCAGTAGTCCATCTGCTTATTGCTCATTTATATTTCATTTGTTATGACATATGTGTCCATATCCTTTTCCTATTTTTTAGTATTCTGCTTTGTTGATGGTTAGGGTCAAGACATGAGAACCCCAGGAGTGGGACAGGATTTTGTCAAAGAGCAACCTGTGGACGTGTCAGTTCACTGAGCAAAAGCTGCTCCACGTTGAGCTTGAGCGGGTCATTCCACTGATCAGGGATGTCTGCAAATGGACCCTGCCTTGAAGCCTGAGGGCTACAGCCTGGATGTCTGCAAAGGACCCAGGCTTCGAAGCAAAAACAGAGAATGATCAAAGGATGTCAGCCCAGCAGATAAGAGCAGTTTGCTATTCTAAGGCTGAGGCAATGTTCCTATCTCTCTCCTGAGTTGATGTCTCAGTAAATGAGGAACTAGATAAAGAAGAAAGATGTGTATGGTCTCTTTATTCCCATTTAGATTATACACTTTACTGCTAAGTCATGAGCTTTTCATATGAAATCTATAATATGAAAAAGAGAATAAAAACGGGTGCTAGACTTCAGTCAGTACCATCTGGCTCATGGGAATGCTGGTGTTCCCCTGACCTCCCCACACCCTTTCACCTTACTTTTTGTATCTGTGTCTTTGTCTCTCCCATCTCTTGCAATGCACATGCCCGGGGACCTGGTTATGTGGGGGCATCATGAACCCCTGAGAGTGCTTGATAGCTTTTATTTGATTTATGATTAGTTATGTGTAAAATATAGTAGAAATTTTTTGTATGATAAAAACATCAATTGTTTATCTGTCATATTTTTCTCATTTACAGCAAAAGCTCTTAGGCAAGAATAGCATGCCTGGTTTGTTCGGAAGATAGGGAAGTGATGACTTGTGTAGAAAGGAAGGAATAAGATAGTATTAAGAGATGATGACTCTGGTAGGGAACTGAGTACATTATGAGCCTTGCAGGACGAAGTAAGATCATTAGGATGAACCTGGAGTAAAATGAGGAGCTGTCATAGGCCTTTGAGAAGAGGAATCACCTGATCAAACTTAGGTTTTTAAAACATTACTCTGGCTACTGTGTCTAGAATAGACTGTAAGGGGGCAAAGTAAAAGTGGGCAGAAAGGGTAGGAAGTGTTATGGAATTAGAGGAGAGATGATGTATTCTTTGTTCTAGCAGGATAGCAGTAAAGGTGGTAAGTGGGCAGATTCTGGATATGTTTTAAAGATATTTCTAAAGGTAGCATTGATTAGACATTCATTCTGCTATGAGAAATTGGCAATTGTATGTACAAGTCTGGATTTCAGGAGAAAAGAGCTGAGCTAGCGATGTCAATCACAGAATTGCGGATACAGAGGTACATAATACTTAATGTAGTGGGATTGAATGATATCTCCACATGTGGGAAAGTAGAAGGGAAGAAGATGCACTGAACTTTGGGCCACTTCAGCAGTGAGAGATAAGAAAGAAGCAGCTGTAAAAGGGTGAAAAGTGAGATAGGAGGACACCAGGAAAGGTTGAAGAACATGAATGGAGGAGAAAAGCATGACCAACTGTAACAAATGCGATCGCCAGGTCAAGAATGAGGATGATCTGACAACACTAAAGTCATGAACACAGCGTCTGTGGGGCAAAAGCCTAATTGGATTGGGTTTAAGAGAGAATAAGAGGAGAACACACGAGGATAGAAAAGTCATTCAAGGATTAAAATTAGGGGGAAGAGAATGCAGAAATAGTAGGCAGGGAAAGGGGGTTAGAGAGAAACTTTATATTTTATTTTATACTTAGAACAGGAGAAATATATCATACCTGTAAGCTGATGAAAATGGTCCAGTGGAGAACAAAAATTTGAATGTATAGGTGAATCAGGGAAGAATTACTAAAGTTCTTGGGTAGAAAGGAAGGGATTAAATTTTGGTGCACAAGTAGAATTTGGTTTAACATAGGAGCAAGCAAAATTAATCTTCAAGGCATGAAATCAGGTGCAGATGCTGTAGGTAGTGTGGAGAGGTGAGATGAATATATAGAAATTATGTTCTCACAGTCTCCAGTCCTCATTTCATCTCATTCATATTTTTTCCTTGATTAAACATTTTGATTTTTGACGTTGTCAACTTCATCAATCCTTTCTTTTAGGCCTTGTCATTTTTCTATCTTTTATTAAAAAGACTTTCCTTACTTGATGTGATTAAAATGTTTCCCTATATTATTTTATTCCGTAAGTTTTTATTTAGTATTTCAATCTACCTGAGTCACAGTTTTTTGAAGTAAAAATTATAAAAGGTAGGAGAAACACAGTATTTTAATTTAAATTTTAAAAATTAAAGATATATTTAGAGGTAATACACTAATATTTTATATTATAATAATGAATTATAGTATATCTTTACATTTTTTAATTAAATAACTTTTAATACCATGTATTATGTTTTACCTTTTTTTTTCAATAAAATCCTGCACATATTTTTTTAGAATTAGTTTAGGTCTGTGTTAATACTGTAAATGGTATACTTTATAAAGAGTAATTTTAAATATGTTATTAAATATACCAAAGTTGGAAGAGTATAATCAAGAAATGTCTATATTTCTATCCAAGGACTGCCCTTACACTGTTTAATTTCCTTTGTCCTTCCTTCCTGAGTGACTCCTTAGACAGTATCCATCACTTTCAGAATACTTTCAGTTGCAGAAACAAATTTAATCTCAGTAATTATAACTCACTTTCAGGTTTTAAAGTGATGGGTCCAATAGAGTCCAGTTTAAAATTTAAATCTCACATCCAGATCATGGATTTTCCCTTT
>CAUYRT010079927.1:0-14625 GCA_963574885.1 Lepilemur ruficaudatus | reverse complement strand
GCGCTGTCGCCATTTGCTGAATGATTGCAAGCGGGGCCAGCAACCCTCTTCTCAGTCCTGCGCATCCCTCTCCCCCAGCTCCCGCCCACGGGCTGTGACCGGGGCTGACCCGCTGCCGCCTCCGCTGGGCCCTGCGCTCGGGAGCTGGAACGGCCGCACTCGCCTTTGCCCTCCCAGGGCTGGCACGACACCTGGCACGACACCTGGCACTCGACGCCGGGGAGCGCATCAGGGCCACTGCCTGGGCGCCTGCGGGCTGACCTGGGAGGCGGGCCAGCCTGTTTCAGCCGGGACCGGTCACGGGCCGCTCCCTTCGCCTTTGCACCGCCAGTGCCTGCGTTAGTGCACCCAGTGCCCGGCAGTCTGGCTCTGGGCGCTGACAGAAACGGACTTTGACATTTGGCCCATATCGAAGTTCGGCCCACAGAGCGGGCCCCAAAGAGGGGTGAACGCGGGGACTCAAGTTCATTCTGTCTTGGCCTGGGGTCGGTTCCGCCTGCGTTTGCAGCTCCTGGGCATTTCCTTGGGCTTCTTGTCAGCCTGTTTTCTGCAAGCAGAGTTCTTCTCAGACTGGCTGCTTCCCTTTCACATCAGGCTCTCTCACCCTCTGCCCCGCTGCAGCTGAGCCAGGGCCCCCCGCACCGCAGCTGCCCTGGGAGCCTCACTCCGCAGTCGCTGCCATGTGCAGGGGACGCCGGACCGGGACACCTGACCTCTCCTTCCAGGTGAGCACCGGTCACCCGTCGTCTCCGATTTAAGCAAGAAACAGAACAGAGCTGTGGAAGGAGTGTGGTTTAGAGTTAGACCAAACTGGTTCCCAAGATGTTAACTAGGGGTGGCGATAGATGTGGTCATTGATTTGACTATGGCGAGCAGTACACAACTTACGTATTTATCAAGTCATCATTTGTACACCTTGAATATATAAAATTTTGGTCAGTTAAGTATTTTAAAGTAAAAAAATAAAATAACCTTAAATAACCTTTTTTTTTTATATAAAAATGTGACACACTCAAACTTGCCTCTCAAAAATCAAAAAATCAAGAACACAAAAAACCCCTGCTTCATAATATGTGAGTAAGCTCTGGCAAGACATTGAACTTCCCAGAGCCTTGGCTCCGTCATTCGCAGAATGGAGATGGGCCTATTGTCGGACACACACACGTACTTCACATAGCTGACCTGTCCTTTTGGTCTTAGCTTAAATCTTTTCTGCTTTATCTAAGGTAGGTTTCCTCCCTTGGTCTCAGCTCCGCATGAGTTTCCTTCATAGCACTTATCACAATTTATAATTAATCGATTTCTATATCTTTTGTGTTGTCTTCCCCATTAGATTGCAGATAAGAAGTGTGTCTCTGTCAGTATTGTAGCTCAGACATTGTAACAGTAGCTAGCATATAATAGTAGGTACTATAAAAGTATACATACAAAGTAGAAGTAATTATACTTACATAATTTTAAGCATCTAGGTATATAATTATAATTATAAGTAATTTCAAAAGTATAAAAGTTGGTATATACTTATGTCATTACTATTACTTACATTATTTTTATGGACAGTGAGGAAATTATTGGAAAGAAGGAAAAAAGAAAATCTCTGGGCAACCAGATCCTCTTTCCCTGGTTAATGGAGAGGGTAGTGTAGATTCACAAAGGTCAAGCTGTGGTCTGGGGGTCCTAGCCAAGAGACTCTTATCTTCCAATGAGACGTGGCATGTGTTTCATTGGTTGTCAATTTAGGACTGGCCCTCCAGTTTGAGAAGACAAAGTTTCTTGGAAATCTCCTCCACTTCATCCTGCTTATGTAGTTTCAATTAATTTTAGTAATGAATTCAGTTGGTATTTTCCCATCGGAACCCCATTATTAAAACAAACTTGACAGAGACGCTGCTAGCAGGTACAACAGCGTGGGAGCAAAATGAACTTCCACGTACGAGATGAGTCCCAATATTGGTTCAGCCACTGTGACAGTTTGAGTGAATAACAGCAATGGGAATCTCGTTAAGCATCACAGTTTAGCACCAACCTCCAGGAGAGGACACAATCACGTCTGATCATACTGTCGTATTAGCCTTGTAAATACACGGGAGTGAGAAATTGTTGGGGGGAAGAAAAGACAGCAGGAATATTTATCCAAACTCCTCGGTCATTTGCTGATGGATCTGATGAAAGACTAACTGAAAAGGAGATTTACAGGAGAAGTAAAATTAGATCATGGTCAGAAGGCTCAGATAGGTGGTAAGAAAAGTGTTATTAGTCATCATTCATTTATTGAGCATCTACTATGTGCTAGGTGCTGTTCTAGGCACTGGGAATAGAGTGGTAAAAAAGCCAAAGTCCATGCCCTCAAGGAGCTTAATTCTGGTGGGAGGAGATAGACCATAATCAATTAAACAAATTAATAAATACCTTGTGTAAAGAAAATAAAGCAGGATAGATAACATCCTAGGCAGTTCCATAGATGGGGTGATATAGACTACTTCAGCTGGATGGTCACTAAAGGCTTCTCTGAAATTGTGACATGTGAGTGATGAGTGGGTATTTGGATGGAGGCAGCTGCACAGAGATGGCAGTTACTAGCATCTCAGCTGAGCATGGAAAAATCAAAAGATCGGTCAATACCCTCCAAATACAAAAACACAAACAATTACCACTTCCACATTCTCTACTTCTTTCTAGTGATGTTTATTATTTACCAGCGATGTGGCCTTGGTCAAGGTATTCAATCACCCTAATTTGACAGCTATAATATGGCAGTAATAATGACTACACACCTCATAGCCTTGTTATGAATTACACATGATAGTAATAAATGCCAACAATTATTGAGTGCTTATTATGCCTTGGCCACTTTGATAAGAGCTTCACATATAATAGCTCATTTAATCTTCTTGATAACCTCCTTAATAAGACAAGAAGCATTATAATTCCCATTTTACAGATGAGGAGATTGAGTATAGAGAGGGAGAATAACTTGCTAAGGTCACCCAGCAAGTGAGTAGCAGAGATGGGGTTTGAACCTGGGCACCCCATTCCAAAGCTCACAACCTTACCTCACATCTTGCAGGTGTAGGAGCCTTAGATCAATGCCCACCAAGGGCCTAGCCCTCAATGTGTCTGTACAGGGTAGCCCTCAATGCTTCTATCTCTATCATTACTACGTAACTTTCACGCCTTTCTTCCACCTCCCAACAACCTTGAGTGATCTTAGAATCTGCCTTTTAGAATGTGACATTCAGAAATCAATGATTTGCCATAGAACTGGAGCTGGAAGCCACATCTTGTGATTCCAAATCCCCAGGTCTTTTTCTTTTCCCTCCAGCGAGCCTCCCTGGAGTTTTTGCTTATTATAATTAAGCATATTTTGAAAGGAATCCTCAGAAATACACACTGGATTTGCTTCAGTAGATCCAGCTGTTTGCAAAACAATAGGTCCAATTTTCTTCCTTAATTCTGCTTCTATTAACATTTGAAAGATCCTTCCATATTCATTGTTCCTATTTTAAGCTAAAAAATTGTCAGAACCTTTCAGTATTCATCAGCTGATGAGACCCACCAGAATTCTGAATCGACACCTCCTCTGCCACCTGTCAGCCCTGGTGTCACTCTCTGCGCCTGTCTTGCTCCTCCTTGTGTACATCCCAGGAATTTCCAGGCTTCCTTGAGACTTCCAATCTTTGCTCCTGGTGAGTTTGGTTTTGTTTCTTTGCACACGGTCATTCCTATTGTCTTGGATTAGTAGAGCTGAACTTTAAACTTAAGATCTTTTTTTAAAAAGTCTTTTTGGCTAGGGGTGTTGGAATTTAGGACCGACCTCTGAGACTGGAGGAAAGTGTGGCTGAGCTCACTGCCTGGCCAGGCAACGGCAGTTGTGAGTGGGAAAAGAGGACATGCCTGACGGAAGGTAAAATAGCCAGAGCATCTGCCCCAGGTAAAAGATAAGGCTCAAGCTTCCTCTGATCTTTCTCTAGGCGCAGATTTACGACTTGAGTCCAGACTTCCTCTTTGGATATGAGATTCTGATATTTGGCCAACTAGTCCGTGTCTCCACTTGGAAGTCTAACAGGCATCTCACATCTGACATGGTACGGACAAACGCCGGACCTGCACCCTCAGACTTGCTCCTCTCTTTTTCACATCTGCTCTACCCTTTGAGGTGCTCAAGTAAAAATGTTGGCTTCCTCCCAACACTTCTCTTTCCCTTCCATGCCCCCAAGTTCCGTTCATCAGCAACACCTGTTGGCCTTTACCTTTAAAATAGAACTGGAGGTGGACCACGTCTCCCACCTTCACTGTCGCCACCGCAAGCTGAGCCACTATCCCCTCTCCTGGTTTCCGTGGTCTCCCCACTGGTCTTCTCTTTCGCTCTTGCCCCTTTGCTTTCTACTGAGTGTGGCAGCCAGTGTGACCCTTTTAAATCTGCATCGATGTGTGCCTCTCCTCTGCTCAAAACTCTCCAATGTCTTCTTGTCTCAGAGTGAAAGTCAAATTCTGAAAAAGGCCTTTAGGATCCTCATCCTTCCCCACCGTCACTCTAATCTCAGCTGAGATTGTGTCCACTGTGCCTTAGCCACACTGCTCCTTGCCGCTCCATGGACCCTCCAGCCACGGTCCTGCCTTGGGAACACAAGATCCCTTCGCTAGAAAGCTTTTCTGCCCACGGCTGACTCCCCAACCAACTTCAAGTCCCTTGTCAATTAAGCCTCCCCTGATCACTTTTTATTTTTATTTTTATTTTTTATTTTTTATTTCAGCATATTATGGGGGTACAAATGTTAAGGTTACGTACATTGCCCTTGCCCCCCTCCCCACTCCAGTAAGAGCCTCAAGCCTGACCATCCCCCAGACGGTGCACGTCGCACTCATTATGTATGTATATACCCATCCGCTCCTCCCCGCTCCCGTCTGCCCGACACCCGATAAATGATGTTCCTGTGTGTCCACTTAGGTGTTGATCAGCTAATACCAATTGGCTGGTGAGTGCATGTGGTGTCCCCTGATCACTTTATGCAAAATCGTGAACCCACTTCCAGCCCGTACTTCCCGTTTCCTCCCCTGCCTCATTGCCTTTTCCCGGAACACGTATCACCATCTGACATACTGCACGTTTTACTTACAGATTTTGTTCACTGTCCGCTCCCCGCTGGAATGTAAGCTCCATGAGGACAGAAATTTTTGTCTGTTTTGTTCACTCAATTTCTAGCACCGAGAACAGAACCTGGCAGCTAGTGGGCACTTAAATATATTTGTTAGATGAGTGAATGACTGTTAAGGGATTAACACAGAGTCCAACTGTATCTAGTCGGAAATCATTCCATTTTACAAGGACAGAAAATCAATTCAAGCCAGAAAGGAATGTGATTGTATCCCTTCCAAGGCTGCTGGAAATTTAGAGGAGCATTACTTTCAGGGTGGCTCTATCCAGGAACTCAAATGAAGCCATCAATCACAGACTCCTTTTGTTGTCACTATTTTCATGCCCGTTGGCTTCATTCTCAGGTAGATTGTCATTGTTTCCATCAACTTCAGGTTTACATACTACCAGATCAGCAATGCTGTAGAGGGCGGGGGGCAGGGAGGCGGGGGTGGGTAGGTGGGTATTTATTTTCTAACATTTTCACTTAAGTTCCTAGGAGACCATCTCATTGGCCTGGCTTAAGTCAGGTGCCCGTCCCTGGGCCAATCCCTATGACCCAGGGGGATGAAATGCTCCCATTGGCCAAGCTGCGTCATCTGGCCATCCCTAGAGCAGAGTGAGAGAGTGGGGGTATCAGGCCCACCAACACTCCACAGACCGAGAGGCCAGGGGAGTGTTGGTGCTATTGCCAGCCTCATCTTGCATCACCACCAGAGTGAGCTCTGCAAAAACATGGTTCTGATCTTGTGGCTAGTATGCTCCAGAATCCTCCATGGCTCCCCATTGTAATAAATGCTGAACTCCTTTGACTGGCTTTCCAAGCTCACCATAACATAGCCTCAACCTGTTTCTCCACTGCTCCAGCTTCATCTCTCACCCTGCCCTCCCATATTCCCTTTGCTGCAGGAACACTGGACTGTGTGCTGTCCTTGGACCACCATTTGTTCATTCATTTATTTATTCATTCACACATACATAACACTTATTGAGCTCTTACTATATGCCTCTCAGCCTTTGTTTTTTTTTTTAGTGACTGCTCCCCTGAATGCATTTTTGCCTCCTCTATGCGTACAAAAGACAACACATTCTTTACGGCTCGGGTCAAGTGACGCATTTTTGAAGAAGTCCTCATTCCTTTCCTTCCTTCCCAACCCCGTGAAACTCGGGATAATTTATTCCCTCCATCTCTCTCAATTATACTTTATTTATTTCTCTCTTTAAGCTGCAATTTTGGGGTCCTTGGGTTAATGTCATATATGTACGTATGTATTTCCCCTATTGGACTCTGAATACTTTGAGGTCTTGGATATCCTCTCCCCGCACACAGCCAGGCAGTTATAATATGTTGTATACACAGAAGATATCTAATAAATGTGAAGAGAATGAATAACAACCTGAGTTGACTTGAACTTTTAGTTTCTCCTTTATCGTCATTGTGATGTGTTTATTTGCGTAGCACATTTGGATTTATAAAATGTTTTCAGGCCTCACATGTTATTTACTTTTCATAGTGGTATTCTGAACTGGGTGTTATCTGTATTTTGAGGATGAAGGACCTGAATATTTGATAAGCTAGGTAACTTTTTGGGTGCACAGCTAATAAATGGTAAGGATAAGAATTGAATTCAGATCCAATATGGACTCTGTATCAGTTCAGGATATTTTGGTGACAAATGACAGCAACTCAAACCATAGTGAGCACAAAAAGAAATTTATTGGCTAATTGGTGGCCCGCAAAGAACCAAGCTTTTTAGTATTCACTCTCTTGTGTCATCCCCTCCCTCAGTGACTCTGAGCTTGGCTGTGGGACTTACTTTGGCCCATAGGACTTTAGCATGCACGATGTGAGCAGAAGCTTGGTAAGTTGCTGGCACATTGGGACGTGCCTGCTTGGAGTGCTCCCTCTTGTCACTCAGCTGTCGTACTGGTAGAAGCCCAGGCCACAGGGAAAGCCACAGAGAAGAACCATGCTGCCATCAACAGCCCCAGCTGAGTGCTTAGCTGCGACCAGCACCCACAGCCAGCATAGGGGTGAGCACCCTGGCTGTGCCAGCCTAGCCCAGCCTCCACATGGCTGAACCCCCAGCTACAGAACCACGAGACAGAATACAACGGTTGTCATTTAAAGTCATTAGGTTTTAGGGCAGCTTGATACTCAAAAATGGGTAACAGAAATATCAGGCAAGCACCTGATTTGTTCTGCCTGACCTTGATCCAGTCACTGTGGCCGTGGCTATGGGGTCTTCTGCCTCCTGCCGGGACCACGTGGAGCAGGGGAAGTGATCCTCAAAGAGGGGGCATGAGGCATTGTGTGGGACAGACAAAAGTGGCAGCTCCAGAGCCTGCTGCAGACTGCGAAAAGTAAGCCCACCTCCCCAGTGGGTCAGGAAGGTGTTCATCACATCCAGGAATCACAGATTGTCAGAAGTTAAAAAGTTCCAGTCCAAGTCTTTTATTTTACAGACACTAAAATGAAGGCCTAGAGAAGACCATTCCCAGGGCAAAGATCTCACCAATTGTCAGGCCAGAACGCGGTAGGTATCACGGCTGCTA
The DNA here is from genome assembly GCA_963574885.1 of Lepilemur ruficaudatus. Taxonomy (NCBI): domain Eukaryota; kingdom Metazoa; phylum Chordata; class Mammalia; order Primates; family Lepilemuridae; genus Lepilemur; species Lepilemur ruficaudatus. The sequence continues at coordinate 6,935 of CAUYRT010079927.1, read as the reverse complement.
CTCTGGATCTGCCGCCCCTGTTTCCTTGGCGATGGTGGTTCTCGGGTGGAGGGAAAGTGGGGTGCATTTGTGTCTGGCCTAAGACGGGGTGCAGGGGCCGTGGTGTGAGTGATGTCACCCTCCCCAAGCTCTGTTGTCAGCACCTAGTACCCCTGTGGGCGGGGACCCACATTCACACACAAATCGGTTCCCTGGGTCTGGGCCCATCGGACCTGGCTCAGCTCCAGCCCCACGTGCTCCTCGGGCTTGGCTGACACGACTGACTGTTAAACCACGCAGTCCAGGGCATGTCTCTGAAGCATTATGAAACTTTCATAGGAGGGAAGTACTTAGAGACAATGTTTGGGACCTCAGGCTTCATGTAATGCTCTGCTTGGTGTGAATTTATGGCTCTTTAGACAGCTTGAAAGCAATTTTTGTGAAATTTCCTGGAACATTTTGTATCCTCAGGCAAAAAATGGCTCTCGCTGCATGAGCAACAGTTGTGTGTCTCCTCCAGAGAAAGACAATCAATTGTAGCCTCGGACAAATCAGTATGTGTAGGTAGGGGGCCAGGTTCTTCATCTTCACTGTATCCATCATTCTCTTCCTTCCCATAACTCCCAGAGATGGAGTTGTAGGATGTTCATTCTGAGAGAGAACTTAGAGTTTATTTGCTCAAGCCCATGATTTGAGAGATGAGGAAATGGAGGCTCAGAGAGGGCTAGAGGCTTGTTCCAGTCACACAGCAATTCTTAGGGATTGAGTTGGGATTAGGTTTTGAGGAAAGGCTATAAGGAAAGAACTGAGTTTCAGAGGAAACTGACTCTTAGCAGGACGACCTCAGAGAGAGAAGAGAATGATCTAGATTCCTTCAGTAGAGACCCTGGACTTCACTGCCAGTCTTCAGCCACTAACAGGACACTTGGATATAACATCTTTAATAGGTTTTCACACTCATAAGTCTCTATAGAAAATGAGTCATGCCATGTTTCATTTCCTCTGGGCCCTGTCCCACTTCTCTGAGGTTCAGAGAGGTTAAGCAATTTACCCAAGATCACACAGCTATTATACAAGGAGCTGATTCCAAAGCCTGTGACCTTTACATTACCCTGCACTGCCTTTTAGGGGGCTAGGTGTAATCCTTAATGTCAATGAAATGGAAAGTATTTGGTCAATGCTTATTTTTCCCGAGGAAAAACAATCATAGGGATATATAGGAGTTTATATTTAAAAGCTGCATAGTGCAGCTGGTTTAAGGTAGTGGCCTCCAGGGTCAGACTGTCCAGGTTCGAATTAAGTTCCAACACTTATGCTTGTGTGACCTTGGGGGTGCACTTGACCCCCAAGGAAAAGAAAGTCTCCTTTTACTTCTTATCTAGACAATGGGCATAATTTTAACATTTACCTCCTAGTGTTGTCATGAGAATAACAGAGAGATAATGCTTGAAAATCACTTAACACTGTCCCTGACATGTAAGTGCTCAAAAATGTTAGCTGTTATTTGATTTTATAATGCACAGTTTAATTGGCGAACAGGATGAAGCAGGAAGGGAAAATATGAAAGAGAAAAGACTGCCTCTTCTTTCTGTTTAACCTGTCTTCATGCACTGATTCCTTCGCGTGTCCTGAGCACACACCTGCCCCCTCTGGTGGGTTTAATTAGATCAGCTCATTCCAGAGGAAAGAGATAGGTGAAATTGTTCGGTGGGAAACCCAACCAGGTGTGAACAAAAATGCATGTAAGAGGATAGTCTTTGCTGGGCCATTTATAATAGAGAAAACTCAGAAATAATCTAAACGTTAATTTATAAAGAACTGGTTATATCAGCTATGGTACATCTCAGTTAATGCAGCAAAGTCCTTCCAGGTGCTTAGGATAAAAACTTCAGAATCATCTTTGATTCTTTTCTTTCTCTCACTGCCCACATGAATACCACGAGTGAATCCTTCAAAATATATTTAGAATCTAATTTCCATTAGCTCCACAGCTACCAGCCTGATCTTGAGGCACTAGCATCTCCTGTGTAGGAGTTTGCAATCGCCTTCCGCCTGGTCTCCCTGCTTTCACTCTTGTCCTTCCGGGGTCAGTGGTATCCTTGCTGTTCCATAACCCCATTAGTTACATTCCTACCCCGGGGCCCTTTCACTTACCTGTTCCTGCTGCCTGGAACTCTCTTCCCAGCGATGTTCTCGTAGCTCCCCTTCTCGTCTACTCAAGGCTGCTTTTCAGGGAGGTCTGCTCTATCCACCCTGTTTTTAATGCAATCCACTCCACTCCGAATTTTGTACTCCAATCCCCTTTATTCTGCTCTATTTTTTCCCATAACAATTATCACTTTTTATGTAATATATGTTATTATTTACTCTGCTTCCCTCTGCCAGAATGTAAGCTCCATGACGGACAGGGTCTTTGCTTTTTTTCCCTGCTTTTGTTGTTGTTTAGTGCTATGTCCCTAGCACCTAGACTAGGTTTAAGCACATAGTAGGTGCTTAATAAATATTTGCTGAAAGAATGCATGAATAAATTCTTCTTTACAATGGATTAGTGTGAAATCTTAAAATCAATGAGGGGAATCTGTATGTATTGACATGAAAAATCTCCAAGACATAATTTTAAATTAAAAAAAATCAAATTGTAAGGCTATACACACAGACCTACACACATACCATATAACTTCATTTCTGTTTTTTAAAAAAGCCACCAAAACTACCTATTGGTATCTGCATGCATATGTGTATATGTGTGTGTGTATATAAATGCATAAAATGTCGGGAAGGACATATTCTAGATTTATAGTTATTTTATTAGGAAGGGTGAAGGAGGCCTTTTGTTCTTTACCTGTATCTGTAGTTTCTGAATTTATCTTACAAAACATGTATTCATGTACTATTCGTATGTTTTTATGTGGATTTTCTAAGTTGGTATAAATTTTGAAAAAAATTAAATGTATGTGCAGAAACTTTAGTACCCTTGTTACGTTTTCCTGGGTCAACTAACCTGAACAAGCTGTTAGCAGAGAAGTTTGAAGCGTTATCAGGAGTGTCTCTGACCGGTGGATCATTCTTGCCCATTTGGCCTGATCCCCGCCTCCCCACACCCACACATCTTCCCGCCCTCCTCTGTGAGCTCCTTGGGAGAGGAGCCACGATTCTTTGGGTCATTGCCAGAGCTCTATCTTCCAGCACAGTGCTTCGGACTTAGTAGGTACAGAGTATGCATTTGTTTAATTGAAGCCTTTCTTTCCTGTCCTCTGGAGCCAGTGGGCCACATCCTTTCCTAGTTCGCTGTGACGCAGCCTCAGTTCCTTCTCCTCCCTGCAGGTGGCAGAGTCTTCATTGGCTTGAATTGGCCACGCTTCTTAGCACGGCAGTGGCTCTTAATCCCCTGCACACGATGGGTGGGTGCTTTCAGCAACATGCATTTGCTACCTCCCTTTACTATTCAGGAATGAAATGAATAAATATAATTACCTACAAATATAACTCCAGAAAACCAATATAATGCCCTTGCTCCAATATAAAGAGAAATAAAAGGAAAGTAAATGATAATAAAATACTATGTATTTTAATAACAAATGTTGGGGTGTCATTTCTCTAGAAGTTATTATGAAATAGTCAGATGCTCCGCCTATGCCCAGGACCCCTGTGAACGTGGACAGGTGCAAATGCTGTAGGACACATTTGCAGTATTTAATCGGTGAAATGATTTTCCAAAATGGTGGACAACTTTTGGTAGAACTCTGAACAAAACAAAGCGCAAAATTTCTTTAATTCATATGCATTTTAAGTTTCCCATAATATACTGTATATCAAAGCTAAACTCCCTACTCCCACCAAAAATAAATAGATAAATGGCTATAGTCTAAGCTTATATATATATATTCAAGAGTACAAGGTGTGGGACGATTTTTGTTTTGTAGGATTTCCCTTCATATTGCAGGATGTCTAGCATCCCTGGCCACCACTAAATGCCTGTGGTGTTCATTCATTGAGTACAAGCCTAAAAAAATGTTTCCACAAATTGCCATAATGCCCTGTAGAGGGCACTTTTGACTAGCTACCTAACAGGGCAGCCACAAGTCACGCGTGACTACCTGCCTTGAAATGTAGCTAGTATGACTAAAGAACTAAATTAACTTAACTAAATTTAACTTAATTCAGTTTATCTGTACATTTTGAAATTGATGCTCAATTCAGTTGGAACAACTCAGGTGTGTGAATTCACTTTGTCAATATAAATTTTATGAAATCAGAATACAGATCAAATATTTCTAACCAAAAGTTTAGTGAAACGAATTGAGATACTCTCTGTGTGTCAAATACACAGAGAAGTTTAAATGTTTAGTGGGAAAAAAGTATGTAAAAGAGCTCCTGAATACCTTTCTTATTAATATATTGGATTACGTGCTGAAATGACAAAATTTTGGATATATTGGATTAAATAAATATTATTAAAATTAATTTCCCTTGTTTCTTTTTACTTTTTTAATGTTGCCGCTGGAAAATTTGAAATACATACGTAGCTCACATTATAATGCTGTTGGAAAATTCTGGAATAGTGAAAACTCAGGACCATTTTTCAGCCTCTGAGATCTCCTCTTGCTTTTCTATCTGATAGGAATGAACAGGAGGTTAGAGATAAGGAAGGAGTTAGAAAAATTAGTCCCTTCTTCTCTAGCAGGCAAACCAGGAGCCCCGGGGACATGGTCTTCAAATGATAGAATAATCCCAGGAGATTATTATTTTTTAATGAAGTTCCAGATTTTGGCCTGTGGTTTCTGGCAGGGCTGATGTTTTTCCACTACACTCATCCTCTGCTGGGTCCTCTGAGAACCTTCCCTGTAGATGCTGACGTGGAGGTTTTGGCTTGTGATACAAAGATTTGTGCCAGCTGTGCTCAGAGGCAATGAGGAAAAGGCATTTCAGCGTACAAGGGAGATGGCCGATCTCTCCATCCTGGAGATTTACAGATAATGCAGGTGGCTACATTTCAAAGCAAACTGTGGGGTATCCCTTAAGACGGAGACTAGAGAACCAACCCCATGGGTAGCTAAGATACATGTCAGCCACCAAGAGGCCTTCCCGATCATATATTCAGAAGTCTGTTATGGGTTCCAGAAAATAAGACTAGTTAAAATCATTTTCTGTCCAGTTTTTAAAGAAGTCATCTTTCTTTGTCCAAGTGGTCAATTCCATGATGTGAGATAGAAGCATTCATGGTAAGAAGTGTGAGCTTTGGGGTCGACCTGGGTTACAGCCCAGATGACTGACATTTCATGGCTGTGGCACCCTGGGCAGGTATCTTAACCTTCCGGTGCTTTGGTTTCCAGTTTTCCCATCTGTGAAATATCTCCTTCATGTGTGGTAAATTCTCAATAAGCAGTAGCTGGCTGCTTTTTTTTTTTTTTTATTGTGAAGGGGTGAGTGTGGGAAGTGGGGAGAATTTTTAAGCAGGGAAGCATTTAAGAACAGCATCTCCCGGGCTGTTTTCCTCAGGTCTCCATGAAATTGAATTCCAAAAAGAAAAAGAGTTTTGTGGGCACTGCATTTTGGAAACGATGCATGGAGCGTCATTTCTTTACCTGTAGCAAAGAAATCAGTTTTACTTGGCTTAACTCAGCATTTCCCAAACTTATTTTATTAGGATTTTTCCTCCAAAAAATAACCATGAGTTCTTTAGGAAATGATGTGGGAGAAAATGTCTTACCTTCTAATTAGAGCCCCTCACTCTCACACTTTGGATTGGCTGGACTCCTCTTCAGATTGTCCTGCGGTGTGGAAGAGGAAACGTGGCACAGGCCACCAGACTCTGTCCTTGCCATCTCGGTCCATAATGAAAAATCCATTCCTGAGGGAGCATGGATGACCTTGGAAAATAAAGAAAAAAGATGATGCTGAGGTACGACAGTCTGTTGAAGCATTGCCTTGCAAATTTCTGTGTTAGGTGGTGATGGAACAGAGGCAGACTATAAACTTAGATTTTGTTTTTCATGTTTTGTGTAAAATCCCATGAACTCTTACAGCTATCTACAAATGATCAATAACTATAATAACCTTCTGCCATAATAATATTTCAAAGGGAAATGCCAGACCGGAGTTTAAATACACACACACACACACACACGCTGCATGGTAATGTATGAGCAGATTAAGAGGATATGTTTAATTTATAAGCCCTACTCTGATTAGAAATGATAGATGTGGAAAGATCGCTAAAGGATAATGTTCATACTCAATTTGCAATAATTGCGCATTTCTTTCATCAAGACACATATCTAATATAATCTCCCAAATCCCAAAATACACATAAAAATAAAGTCCAGTAAATGACATGAGACAGAATACAATAAAAATTCCGCTCCTAAGAAGATTCAGAATACACTAGGGTCTAAATCAAAATGCATAGAAGCAAACCTAGGTATCTGTGAATATTTTTGTAAGAGCTCCATTTCCCTCCACCTTTTATTATAAACATTTCAAATGTACAAAAAATTGGAGAAATAGTATAATAGTCATTAAGTATTATGAACATTTTTCCATTTTTTACTTTGTATGCTGTATATGCACACATATTTTAAATAGGCATACATATTGAGCGGATAAACTTTTTCAAAATAGTTTGCAGACATCATGACATTTCACTTAACTATTAAATATTTCAACATGCATGTCCTACAAAAAGGACATTCTCCCATATAATTATATAACATTATCTTGCCTAAGAAAATTAACAATAATTCTCTAGTTCCTTCTGATATGAACTCTTTTTTTTTTATTTTTTTTATTTTTATTTTTTATTTTTTATTGGGGGAGAACTACAAAGCATTTACAGTACAATGTTTACAGTCACAATTTGTAGTGAGCTGATTTCCCAAAATATATTACCACTCAAGTTGACTTATCTTGTTACATTCAAAAACCTACTCTGTCAAAGTAGTCCATAGAGTACATAC
>CAUYRT010079926.1:0-24030 GCA_963574885.1 Lepilemur ruficaudatus | reverse complement strand
GAGAGGTAAAAGGGAAACTGCAAAGAATGTAGACTCACAAAAGTCAAGAAAAATTTATCTTTAAGAAGGTGGGCTGGCCCGGCACGGTGACTCACACCCGTAATCCTAGCATTCTGGGACACTAAGGTGGGAGGATAGCTTGAGCTCAGGAGTCCGAGACTAGCCTGAGCAAGAGCAAGACCCCGACTCTACTAAAAATAGAAAAAATTATCCAAGCATGGTGGTGTGTGCCTGTAGTCCCAGCTACTCGGGAGGCTGAGGCAGGAAAATTGCTTGAACCTAGGAATTTCAGGTTGCTGTGAGCTAGGCTGACACCACAGCACTAGCCCAGGCAATAGAGTGAGACTTTGTTTAAAAAAAAAAAAGAAGGTGGGCATAGCTGGGCACAGTGGCACACACCTATGGTCCCAGCTACTCAAGAGACTGAGGCAAGAAGATCGCTCAAGGCCAGGAGTTTGAGGTTACAGTGAGCTGTGATTGCACCACTGCACTCCAGCCTGGGTGACAGAACAAGACTCTGTCTCTTTAAAAAACAAAAACAACAACAACAAAAAACCAAGAAGGTAGGTAATGATCAACTATGTAACATGTGGCAAAATTAATCAACAGGAGAAGTGAGAATTGTCCACTGTTATGGAAATCACTGGTGAAAGAGTTGCTAGACATTGGTAGGGGCAGAAGCCAAAAGGAAATGGGTTGATGAGTGGCATGGGAGTTAAAAACATATAAAAACACAATCACAACATTGAATATAGATAACTCTCACTCACTGGAAGAGGTCAAACGTAACAGAAGTACACAGCTGATTAAATTGGAAAATCTCTACTTTTTCATAATAAAGATTTTCTTCTACCAAATTATTGATTTAGGTAAGAATTATCAATGAGTGAAAATTTGTGGGGAACAGGATATTAACAGTTTGAAACTATCTCCCTATAGATCACTTATTACAAAAAGAAAAAAGTAAAAAAATTTGATAGCTACCACCTTAGCCAAGTGATCAGTCTTTAAATCACCAATAATGAGATAAAATGACATTAGATGCCTCCTGACATGATGCACTGAGGATACTATATCACATACGTAGTATTCCTGCTAATGTTTAACCTAATTCTAACATACGGAAACAAACAGACAAACCCAAACTGAGGGGCATTCTACAAAACAAACTGGCCTATATACTCTTCAAAAATTCTTTGTTGGCTGGGCACGGTGGCTCACACCTGTAATCCTACCACTCTGGGAGGCTGAGCCGGGAGGATCGCTCAAGGTCAGGAGTTCGCTCAAGGTCAGGAGTTTGAAACCAGCCTGAGCAAGAGCAAGACCCTGTCTCTACTAAAAATAGAATGAAATTAATTGGCCAACTAAAAATATATAGAAAAAATTAGCCGGGCATGGTGGTGCATGCCTGCAGTCCCAGCTATTTGGGAGGCTGAGGCAGGATTGCTTGAGCCCAAGAGTCTCAACCTCAAGTTGCTGCGAGCTAGGCTGACACCACGGCACTCTAGCCCAGGCAACAGAGTGAGACTCTGTCACAAAAAAAAAAAAAAAAATTCTTTGTCTTTCATGACAATAACAAGGCTGAGAAATTGTTTTTTATATTAAAAGATTGGATCCTGGATTTTAAAAAGTTGCTACAAAGCACATTATAAGGCCAACTGGTGAAATCTGAATATAAACTGTATATGATATTATTAAAGAAGTTTAATTCAGGAAGTTTATATAATTTAATATAGTATTTTATCAATGTTAAATTTCCTGAATTTAATTAACTGGTTTTGTAAGAGAATGTCCTTATTTTTAGGAGATATCTATTAAAGTATAAGGGTGAAGAGTTATAAGGCCTGCAACTTAACTCTCAAATGGCTCCACAATAAGAGTGACAACATTAATAATAATTATACATATAGAGAAAAATGGTGAATCTCGATGAAAGGTATACAGGTATTTTTATACCTATTCATGCAACTTTTCTGTAGGTTTAAAATTTTTCAAAGAAGCCAGGCACTGTGGCTCAGCCCTGTAATCCCAGCACTTTGAGAGGCTAAGGGAGGGGAAGTGTTTAAGGCCAGGAGTTCTAGACCAGCCTGGGCAACCAAGCAAGACTCTACCAAAAACAACAAAAAAATTTTCGAAGTAAAACGGTGAAAAAAATGTCACTTTGCATTGCATTCAAAGAAAAGGACACTCACCTCTTCAATAGCAGCATCTTGAAGCAAAGAACGAATGTCTAGGCGCATCATGTGACGGGGTGCAGTTTCCCAGTGATCAGCCATCTATTGAGACATTCAGAAGGTCAAGTTATCTCTGGAAACCACTCAAAGACCAAGTAAGCATCCAAAATAAATTTAATTAATACTGTAAAGAATAACAGACCAGTTGCAGAGAGAGCTAGGCTACCCCTTCTACTTCTATACAAAGGAAAAGAAATATTTACTAAAGCAGATAGAAAAGATACTATGAAAGAAAATGGGATAAACAAGAGCTTCCAAACAACAGTGCTGAAAAGGAAAATTGAAGTTTAGATTACAGTCATGCATCACTTAACAATGGGGATATGTTCTAAGAAATGTGTTGTTAGATTATTTTGTCACTGACTGTACTTACACAAATCTAGATGATATAGTCTACCACATACCTTGCACAGCATATTACTGAATACTGTAGGCAATTATAACACAATGGTAAGTATTTGTGTATTCTAAACATCTAAACATAGAAAAGATACAGTAAAAATACAGTATTATAATGTCACAGAATCACCGCCTTATATGCAGTCCCTTGTTGACTGAAACATCTATTCTATGTTTCTGAAAGTTACCTTATTTATTTCTTTAAGCTTTCTTCCATGAATATTTCTCTTGCCACAAGTCTGGTTATCTGCACTCATTTCAGCCAAATATACCTAAGCAAGAATAAATGATGATTAGGCAAAGAAACATAACATTTACATGACAAAACAAAGTACTTTAAAGTTCTTTTAAATCTATACCTCAAATCCCTTGGTTTTTGCTGCACTCCAGAACTGGTCAAAATGTCTAACTCTGTCATTGATGGCATCCAGAATGATGAAGGGGAAAAAGCCATCATCCAGAGTCTTTTTGAAAGTTTTGAACATGCTGGTGCGGTAAGTCTCCTCCATCTCAGCTTCATATTCATATTCCATTACCTAAGATCCCCCAAAAGAGATCTGGAATTAGCAAAAGCAAAGAATCACCCTAAACCTTTTTCGTGGTTAGCATCTTGATACAGATGACTTTGTATCCTTTCCTACACATCTGAGTACTAAAATTTATGTTCAGAAAAGAGACAAGTCTTTATCTTCAAAAAAGCCACATCTCTCTCTGAATACGTTTTCCTTTAAATACTATTAAGGAATCAAAATGTAATCTGAGTAGAGTATCATACCTTCTTTTTCACTTTCTTTCCAGAATCTGGATCTTTTTCTTCTTTTTCCACTTCAGTGATGAAGTAATCATCCAGGCTTAAAACTCTGGGTGCAGGTCCTCCAAATTCTACCTCCTTATCCTAAGAATCATACAATCAAAAAGGTTAAAAAGAATTTATGGAATAAATTAGTGAATTTTCACAACAAAGTTCCCTTTTATGGCTAAATAATACGCAATCTTCTGGTGATTTCAAATCAAGCAGAGGCAAAAATGTTTGCCTGAGTAGATCAAAAATGTATATGGGACAACATCTACTACATGGGCCAACTATAATGGACTGAATGGAAGATATTAATACTTCTATCAATATCATGCTGCTTTCTAAGAAAGCAAGTGGCTAACACAAGCAACTGGTCTTTCGGCTTTCCCATACTCACTCGAATAAGTTTTGCAACATGTGTCTTCCCACTGCCAGGCAATCCTCTCATTATAACAACAATCTGAAACACAATGGGAAAAAAAATTACTCAGAGACTTTTTTGCAATGAGACCCTATTATCTGACCATAATGGAATGAATTTAGAATAGCAGGAAAAAATCTGGGAAATTCACAGATATGTGAAAATCAAACAACATACTCCTAAACAACCACTAAGTCAAAGAAGAACTCAAGAGAGAAATTAGAAAATATTCTGAGATGAATGAACATGAACATACACCATACACCAAAGCTTATGGGATGCAGCTAAAGCAGTGCTAAAAAGGAAATTGATAACTATAAATGTCTATAGTAGAAAAGAAGAAAGGTCTCAAATCAATAACCTAAACTTCTACCTTAACACAGTGGAAAAGAGCAAACTAAAAGAAACAGAAAGAAGGAAACAATAAAGATTAGAGCAGAAGTTAATAAAATAGAGAATAGAAAAAAAATAGAGAAAAAATAAAACCAAAAGCTAGTTCTTTGAAAAGATCAACAAAATTGACCAACTTATAGCTAGACTGACTAAGAAGAAAGAGAGATTATTAGAATCAGAAATGAAAGAGAGGACATTACTAACAACCTTACAGAAATAAGAAGGGATTATAAAGGAATACTATGAACAACTGTATGTCAACAAATTAGATAACTTAGATAAAAGAGACAAATTCCTAGAAAGACACACACTACCAAAACTGACTCAAGAAGAAATAGACAATCTGAATAGACCTATAACAAGAGACTAAATTAGTAATTTTAAAAAACTACCCACAAGGAAGAGTACAGATCCAGATAGTTTCATCACTGAATGCTACCAAACATTTAAAATTAATACCAACTCTTTACAAAATCTTCAAATAAATAGAATAGGAAGGAACAACTCCTAACTTATTTTATGAGGCTAGCATCACCCTGACATTAAAACCAGACAAAGATGGCAACACAAGAAAACTACAATATCTCTTATGAATACGGATGCAAAAATTCTCAACAAAATACTAGCAAATTGAATCCAGCAACATATAAAATTATATACCATGACCAAGAGGGATTTATCCCAGGAATTTAACATATAAAAATCAATTAATGTCATACATCATATCAACAGACTAAAAAACAAAACTGACATGATCATATCAATCGATACAGAAAAAGCATTAAACAAATCCAATACCCTTTCGTGATAAAAACATTCAACAAACTAAGAATAGAAAGGAACTTCCTCAACCTGATAAAGTGCATCCATGAAAAATTCAAAGCTAACATCATTCTTATGATGAAAGACTGTATGTTTTCACTCTAAAATCAGGAAAAGGATAAGAATGTCCATTCTTGCCACATCTATTCAACACTGTACTAGAGGGTCTAGCCAGGGCAATTAGGCAAGAAAAAGTATTAAAAGACATACAGCTTAGAAAGAAAGAAGTAAAACTGTATTTGCAGATGACATGATCTTGTGCGTAGAAAATCCTAAGAGCCCTCTAAAAATATATTGGAACTAATAAATGAATTTAGTGATATTGCAGGATACAAAATAAATACCCAAAAATTAATAGCATTTCTATGTTCTTGCAATGAACAATTCAAAAATGAAATAATTAAGCCAACTATATCTATAATAGCATTAAATGTGAATGAATTAAACAATCCAATCAAAAGGCAGAGATTGTCAGATTGCATTTAAAAATATGATCCAAGTATATACTGTCCACAGGAGACACAGTTTACACTCAAAGACAAATGGATTGAAAGTAAAGAGATGGTAAAAGATGTATCATGCAAACAGCAACCACAGGAAAGCTGGAGTAGCTATATATTAACAGTAGGCAAAAAGACCTTAAAACAATGACCTATTAATTCTACATATATGGAATCAAAATATCTTGCTGAAATCTCCAGTAACAGTTTATTAATGGAGTCTAATTATTTTGCAAGACAAATTTGCAAATTTGCAAGACAAATTTAAAAGAATGTATACATTTGGAGGTAACTAGGAAATTAAGCCTAAGGTAATGAAGTCCTCTAATTCTCCTTTTTATTACACATACTGTAAAACCAAATACACTTTTCCTCTTTAAAATGCAATTAACTGAGCTCTCATGAATTATTTTTTAAAGGTTTCAACATCTCTGTTGCCAAGCAATTTAGTTCTAACTTCTTAAAGATTCTATAATGCAGGCAGTTTATATTATAAGGTGATTCAGAGACGGTAAAATGACTCAAATATGATATTATTACAATGTTGCAGAAAGTAGAAAAATTCTGTTCAGGATATTAAAAAGATCTTTTATCATCTTCTGATTTGCAAGAAAATTAGTCAACTTCAAAGGACTCACTCTCTCAGGTCTGCTCTCTCGGCCTGGTGGTTTCAAAATATCATCTACATTTTTCGATTCAGGCTTCTTCTCAACTCGTGGAGCTGGAGGGGGCTGGTGGCTTAGTGAAGGAGCTGGCAGGGGCATACGTTCCTCTGGGTAAGTTCTTCGTTCTCCTAGGATTCCAGCAATTGAACAAAATTACTGTTTATACATTTTTATTTTGAAAGTCTTAAATTTACATACTTTACATTTTGAAACTTAATTCTCCCCACACATCCAAAGGTAATATAATTCCAACCAAGTCTAATTTGAGAGCCATTCGTAACCTTAATTAGAGAACACTTAAAATACTGTAAATCTATTAAAATCAAAAAAATGAAAAGATGAAGGTATGATTTCAGGCAAACAGAATGTTCTGTAAAATACTGAATTCACCCTTATTTGCATTAAATGTAGGAAAGAAGTTAAACAACAGGACACAGAAGAAAAAGAATAAATACTTTGCTGGATAGTCCCAAATTCTATAACTTCTGCTTTACAGTTTAAAGAATGGGGCCGGGCCCAGTGGCTCACGCCTGTAATCTAGCACTTTGGGAGGCTGAGGTGGGAGGATCACTTGAGGTCAGGAGTTTGAGGCCAGCCTGAGCAAGAGCAAGATCCTGTCTCTACTAAAAAATAAATAAATAAATAAATAAAATTAGCCAGGTGGCTAAAAATAGAAAAAATTAGCTGGGCATGGTGGTGCACGCCTGTAGTCCCAGCTACTTGGGAGGCTGAGGCAGGAGGATTGCTTGAGCCCAGGAGTTTGAGGTTGCTGTGAGCTAGGCTGATGCCATGGCACTCTAGCCCAGGCAACAGAGTGAGATTCTGTCTCAAAAAAAAAATAAAATAAATGTTTTATTTCATTAATCATATTGGTATTTTTCATAATAATGCTACTATCTCTGAGAAATCTGCAAATACTTCTTAATCTGAAACCTTAAATCCACAGCTACAATGGAAAGCATCTCCCACAGTTTACATTCTCAACATCAGTATAGTTAATAAGGCATCACTCTACCTCCAAACATGGATGGCCCTTCGTAGGCTGGTCGGTCAGACTTCCGGTCATAAGATGGCCTATCAAACCCCCCTCTTCTGGATGAGGAATGGTCTTTTTTGTCTCTATATGACTGAGCCCTAGAAGGTGTAACAGGAAGTGTTTTGGTAAATAAAAAATATTTAGAGGTCTTTGCTTTATAATGCAACACCACTACCTATCCAATTTTCTCTATGGGCAGTTATTCCACATAGTCAATATTTATGTTTTGATTTTGTATTTTCATTTTGATACACCTTATATACACACATTTAAAAAGCTCATGAACTGCAAAAATAAATTACTTGCCTACTAATGAGTAATGACTGCACCTTTATTGAAAATACCATTTTCATGCCTTTCTGGCTACCTCTATCTCTAGCAACCCAAGCACCTACTTTCCTGAAAACTTGTCCAGAATTGCTCTTCCCTCTCCAAATTATGCACACGCAGTATGAGAAGAGTATGTCATTTACTAAATTTCCCTTAGATACACTTTTAATAAACTTAAGTTTATTGGTAATTGGCACACCTAGCAAAGATATTTTTCATAGCCTACCTATCATCTCGAGGTCGGCGTTCTCTGTCAAATCGATCTCGGTCATAGTCAATAACACCACGATCCCGGTCTCGATCTCTGTGTGTCTCACGATCCCTTTTAAAATCTCGATGATCTGCTATAATATTACTTTGACGATCAAAATAAGGCTCACGGTCTCGGTCTCTATCATAACGATCGCGTTGGCCTGCATGCTCTACAAAAACAATCAGTATAAAATAAAAGCTATATCCCTTTTTCAAAAACAAGAGCAGGAAAGTATAAATTTAACTTTAGAATTAGTATAAATTGCTGCCCTAAATTCAACTGAAGAATCTTCTAGCTGTATTAAACGGAGGCCCAGATAATCTCACCAAAAGGAAAATCATGTGATAATTAGGCCCTAAAATGTTTAAAAATACTGATCTCTCTGGGAATCCTACCTGTCTCAAAAGTTGATCTTTCAGGTAGTGGGTCTGGGCGGAGAGTTATTCTTTCTCCATAGGGTATCTGTTCAACTTTATTAGTGGCTATATCTGGTAAACAAAACCAGAGATAAAACACTGTAACAGTAAAACTTAAGAAAGCCAAAACTAAAGCTAACAATTCCTATAGAATCTCAAATACAAGTTCACCACCATTACTCACCTCGGCCATGGCCATAATCAACAGTCTGCTGCACTGGTGGTGGTTTGGACATTGGTGGCATACCCATAGGCAACGGACCAGGTGGGGGAATAGAAGAGTGAACAGGTGGGGGTGGTAATACTGGAACAGATGGAATTGTTGCAGTTTCTGATTTAAATTCTGAATTCAGTCCTTGTTCATCATTTGTATCCCAGAGGCCGTAGAAAGAATCTTCATCCCAGCGTTCCTGTTCCACAGCTGAAGTTTGTGGCTTTATCACTGGAGGAGGAGGAGGTGGAGGTGGTGGTATTGGGACAGGTGGCCTGGTCATGGGAACAGATGATCTTGGCAGTGGAGCAGAGGGTCTCATAATTGAACCTGGTGGTTTACCCATAGGAGGGGGTGGCCTATAGGACCCTGGAGGCTAGAGAACAGAATAAATGGCTTAGTGGATGAACATAACACCATGTTTTCACAGATCAGTGGAAGTTAGAATCTCATTCTTGATTCATTAAAAAAAATAAATTGGACTCATTCAAAACTCAAAACTTCATGCTTTAAAAGATACCATCAGAAAAATGAAGACAAGCCACAGAGAGAAGGAAATATATGCAAATCTCCTCTCTGATAAAGGATTTGAATTCAGAATATACAAAACTCATAACTCAATATTAAGACAAATAATCAAAATATATATCAGAAAAAGATCCGAATAGATGTTTATCCAAAGAAGATATATAAATAGCCAATAAGCACATGAAAAGATGCTCGACATCATTAGCCATTAGGGAAATGAGGTTGCAGTGAGCTATGATGACGCCATTGCACTCCAGTCTGGATAACAGAATGACACCCTGTCTCAAAACAAAACTAAACTAAACTAAAATACTGCGTTAAAACTATTAAATATACCAAAAATATTAAGTAGCTAATGCTTGCAAGGTTATAGTATAGATACTATACAACTATTTGAGAGAGTTGTTTGATGATATTACAGGAATCATTTAAAAATGTTTTTTTGTTTGTTTGTTTTCTTTTTCTGAGACAGGGTCTCTTGCTCTGTTACCCAGGCTAGGGTAGAGTGGCATCATCATAGCTCACTGCAATCTCAAACTCCTGAGCTCAAGCGATCCTCCTGCCTCAGCTTCCTGAGTAGCTGGGACTACAAGCATGTGCCACCACACAATGGCTTTTTTTATTTTTCATACAGATGGGATCTTGTTATGTTGCCCAGGCTAGTCTCAAACTCTTAACTTCAAGCAATCCTCCCTTCTCGGTCTCCCAAAGTGCTGGGATTACAAGCATGAGCCACTGCGCCCAGCCAAAAAATGTCCTTATTCGTCAAATGAAGAATCCCACTTTGGGAATTTAAAAGTACTCTCAAGAAGTTATCCAAAATAAGAAATTGGTACAAAGATATTCATTAAAGTTGTATTAATAATAACAGTTAAAAATTAGAAACAAATGTCCAACAGAAATAGAAGAGTTTAATAAAAGTATTGTGCATCAAAAATAATATAGCTGGCCAGGCACAGTGGCTCAGCCTGTAATCCTAGCACTCTGGGAGGCCAAAGAGGGTGGATCATTTGAGCTCACGAGTTCGAGACTAGCCTGAGTAAGAGCAACACCCCATCTCTACTAAAAAAATAGAAAGAAATTATCTGGACAACTTAAAATATATAGAAAAAATGAGCCAGGCATGGTGGTGCATGCCTGTAATCCCAGCTACTCGGGAGGCTGAAGCAAGAGGATCGCCTGAGCCCAGGAGTTTGAGTTGCTGTGAGCTAGGCTGGCGCCATGGCACTCTAGCCCGGGCAACGGAGTGAGACTCTGTCTCAAAAAAATAAAAAATAAAAAAAAAACATATAGCATATAGCAATACGGAAAAATGCTTATGATTTGTTAAGTGAATAAAACAGAAATGTGGATATGTAATTTAGAGCTACTACAATTTGCTAAGATCTGCAAAGATAAACATTTTTATCCTTATGGATTCAGTTTAGAAGGAAAGATACACAAGAAAACAATCAAAATATTATAAAGGCTATGACAGAGGCCAGTGTAAATAAGATGTTACAAGGGTACATATGAGGATAATTGCCTTACACAAAAAAGATAAACAAGAATTAGTCAGTTGGAGGAGGGGATAGGAAGGGAAAGAAAAGAAATTCTAGGCTTAAAGAACAATAAGCATATGCAAAGGAAAGAAGTTACCAAAGAGACTGGCACATTCACAGAACTGTAAATAGCTATAGTTCCATATAGAGGGAAAATGAAGTGTTAAGAGAACGGAGTAGCACGCAATGGTCAGCAGAGGTCAGGCCAGCTCAGAAAGGACATAAAAGGCCATGCAAAAGAATCTACATAATACCCTGAGAGCAATGGGAGAACACTAAAGAGTTCTCAGTATAGTTCTTTCCTCAGCTGAAAGTAGCCCTGCCTAGATGGAAAACAGAACTATTTGAACATACAAAATTATTAGAAAAAGACCACAGTTTTCTGAACATGAAGCATATAGTTCTGGTGTGCTTGTGTCTTATCAAAACCTTGGAAAAAGGAGTATCTCTGCCACTTTGACCATGCTTTTAAAATGTCTGAAGGTCAATTACCATAATCTTTTAATTTTCCAAAACTTACATTTTTATAGAGGAAATTTATACTTATTTAATACAAAAAAAATCAAACCATATATAAACATACAAAGTAGAAACCATCTCATTTTCTGAGCACACATTCTCCCATACCGGATACATTCCAGGTCTTAAAGATGTATTCTGCAATCTCGATTCCTGGGGTGGTAGATGGTCAGCCATCTGTGGCTCAGACCCAAAGTCTTTCATCTTTTGGAGTTGTTCTTTCTGCTCCCTGTAAACAAATAAAATTGACATTGACATGTTTACTCTATTCCTAAATAACTACAGTTAATATCAAATTTAAAGAATAGACCTAAACACCCTGTTCTAAAATCCTCTGCAGTGCCCATATACCACCTCTGTGGCAACACTCTCTTGCTTTTATGTAGCTAACTCATCAGTCACCTAAGATATATGAATAATTATAAATTATTGAAGATTTTCAAGGACAGATTCAACATCCAGCCTCAGTAGTCTATTCTAATATCTCATCTACATGTCATGCTTTTCTTTCATCCAACCAAAAGGTCTTGCTATCTTCTTCAATACTCTTTAGACCAGAGGTTGCAAAGTGGTGGACCCTGGGCTACATGCAGCCTAGAATGGTTTTGCAAATTTTGCTTTCACTTCAGATTTTAAAATTTGAATTAGCTGCCATTATTTTTACACAGCAAAACATTACACATATACATCCAAAAAGATTTGGTAACACTAAGCCTGTATTTCCAAATGCCGAGTGGAGTAGTGGCTGCCCATGTGGGACACAAGAAGTAATTTGCCATAATCCTTATCACACTCTAATGAGTTACACCTGGACCACTTTCATTCATTTTTGTTACCTGATTCTTAAGGGCATTTTAGTTTATGGCCCCTGCTATAGATGACAAGAACAATGGTCTATACCTTTAAAAACAACACTTCATATTTCTAAAGATTAAATACATAACCCTTTGGGTTTTTTCTTTTTCAATCTCTAGTTAAATTTCCTTTTTTTCCTTATGATACCCACCTTAAACATACGTTAACATCCACCACAACCTCTTCAGACCTTTTACAATTTTCTCCTTATATTTTGTAAAGAGTAGTGACCCAATGGACACAAAGTAAGGTCAAATATAGGAGATGATTTTCTGCCTCATGTAAATTATGTATCCCTTATGATATTCCTTATGACTTTACACAGGCACAACATAAACTACTTGTATTCAGCTCTGACCACTATTACTTATCACTGCATATATTTTAATTATGTTTATCTTGCCTAGAAAGAGCTTTAAAAAAAGGATGATGAAGCAACAGCACCTTTTATCCTGCATTTCCATGCAAAGCAATAATGAACAAAAAGAAAATTTTAGAAAGAAAAGGAAAGAAACCTTAGCAGCTTAGCAACACTAGTCAGGCTGGTATTCTTTATAAACAACACAGATTTCAGAGTCAGACAGACTGAGTTTAAATGCTAGGTTTGCTACTTATTAGTCAAGTGAACTTAACCTCTCTGAGCCTTCAGTGTCATTTGTGAAGGGGGGATAATACTACTTATCTTTGCAGGCCTTTGAGATTATAAGGATTTGAGATAAGAGGATAGAGATAATATACACTAAATTATTAGCACAGTGCCCAGTACATAGCAGGTATTAAATTAAAGGTGTCTATAATTTAAAAGTCAGTAGTGTAGTATCTACATGTTCTATGGCATGCTTTCCACCTCTTCTTCATAAGTAATCTGGAAAAATAAACCTTTTAGCTGTATCTTCTATAGACCACAGTAACCTGTTTTGCTGCTTGAGGCATCTGGTCTTTCACCTTTACCTACAGGTATTTTTCTTCATTATACTTTTCTTTCCTAGTTCTAAAGTTTAAGTTATAATTTGTTGGTATAATATACAAATGTAGACCAGATTTAAAAAATGAAAGAAGCACAATACACTGGACTCTATCAAAATCTGTTAATTTATTTTCTCAAAGAATCACTTAAAAACTTGCAATCTGGAGCTGGGTATGGTGGCTCATGCCTGTAATCCCAGCGGCTCAAGTGGCTGAGGTGGGAGGATCACTTGAGGCCAGGAGTTTGAGACCAGCCTGGGCAACATAGCAAGATCCTGTCTCTAGAAAAAATGAAAAAAAAAATTAGCCAAATGTAGCGGTACGTGACTGTAGTCCCAGCTATCGAGGGCTAAGGCAAGAGCGGACTGCTTGAGCCTAGGAGTTCCAGACTGCAGTGAGCTATGATCATACCACTGCAATCCAGCCTGGGCAACACAGCAAGACACCATTTCTTTAAAAAAACAAAAACAAAAAAACCTTGCAATCTGTCACTGACTCCTAAATTCCTATCCCAGGATAGAGTTGGTTTAAGGACTAAATGACTTCCTATACACAAAGCACTTAGTACAATTCCTGGCCCAGAATAAACGTGCAATAAATAAATGTCAGCTTTTGTTATTATGGCTGCTACATGGAAACATTATGTAGATACCTACAAATAGTTAATTTTAAGTCAAGAAATCCAAATTATGCTCTATTTCACAAAGAAAATTTTTGATTATATAAAAACAAGTAAAACCCTCAATTAGAAATATCTGCTTCTAGTTAAAATGAAAGATAAGACATACCAAAAAGAAAGTATCAGCAGTTAGACAAATATGAGAGTACTCCCAGGTAAACCATTCTTAGCTTCAACAAAGAAAAATACAGCACTTTCCAAAGTTATATCAAAGATTAGTGAATATGAAGTCTATCAGATCTAATATCAAAGAACAAACTGCCTAATGGGAAATAAACAGAGATTACATATGAGCCCTGTGAAACCCAGAGCACTGAAAAGTTGAAATTTGACACTTGAAGCATGCACAGGCATGGCATGCCAGCAACACATCTACACAGGCCAAGAACAGAAATCAATTTTCACATCTCAGGGCATAAGTTTATAATTAACACAATTCCTAAATACCCATCCTAACCCCAAAACACCACTGAATAACCAAAAATATAAATTAAAAGTATGTGATAAGAACTTGAAGTAAAATGATTCCATTCCAATATATCACTTTAAAAAGAGCAGTCTCAATGTGGTTTTGACCAAAAGAAATGATCTTAAGGAGTCAACTTACCGAAGCATTTTCAGTTCTTGTGCAGCTTTCAAAATGATTTCGTGCTGCCTCTGACTGAGAACCATTACCCCTCCAAGGCCTTGGTCAGAGTCTAAGTTTGCATCGGACCCCATCATTTCAGAGGAATGATGTGAGGAGGGCATATGTTCCGCCATGGGGGAATGTCTATCCACATCAGATGGGTACCATCTGTCTGACAACCGTTCTCTTTCCCAGTCCATTCTGTCAGGAACATAATCTCGCTTTTCCCGCCACGTATCTCCTCTTTCTGGATACTCTCGAATCCTCAACTCACCCCTATCACGGAAATCTCGATCATACCCATGGTCTCGATTTCTTTCTTCTCTCCATCTATCATCCCGATATCTATCCAGAGGTGGAAGAGGTGGGAGGGGTGGTAAAGGTGGAAGAGATGGAATATCCTGTTCACGAAATTGTGATTCTTGTTCATCCAGTGGTCTCCCATAATCTCTGTCCCACTCATTATCCAAAATTCTATCATACATATCCAGGGGTCTTCCAATCCGATCCACATCCCAGTCCAAATCCCTGTCCATTTCCCTATTGTAGTCCTCATCCATATCCTGATCTCTGTCCCAATCATCCCACCAAGGGCCTCGCCTATCTCCATCATGAGACCGTGGTGGTGCTGAGAACCTGTCCTCTCTGTTATATGGATCTAGTGTATCATCTTGATAGTCACGTTCACATTCTCTCCAGTATCTCTCTCTATCCCAGTCATCAAGTCTTTCTCGTTCCATTGGAGCACTTCTACCATCTAATGGGAACTCTTCATGCCCTCTCTCTTCTCCATGGTTCCATGGAGTCCTAGGAGGTTCATCTCGGTGATATGGGTACATTTTTTCCCCACCATCTCCTGGTTCTGGTCTGAACGGACCTCTATCACGACCAAAATCTGATCTTCCCAGTCCCCTTTCCCGACTGCCAGGCCCTCGAGGTAGTCCCCTCTCCCTGCTCCCAGCTCTTCGGGGTGGTACTCTTTCCCTACTCCCTGCTCTTCGAGGAGGTCCTCTCTCCTGACTGCCAGCTCTCCGAGGAGGTCCCCTTTCTCGGCTGCCAGCTCTACCCCTGTCCTGGCTTCCTTGCAGACCACCTGGCACTTTCTCCTGACTGCTTCCAGGCCTCACCAACCCTCTGTCCCGGCTACCTTCTCCTCTGCTCATCTTCTCTCGACTGTCTTCTCTTCTACCTATCATCTTATCACGAAAGTCTTCTTGTTTGACCAACCCTGGGCCTCGACTGATTGCCTGGCCACGACCTCTGTTTACTAGTCCTTTATCCCGTGTGTCTTCCATTCTGCTTTGCCCAGGACCTCTATAAGATGAGGTGCTGCCTCGATTGCCTTCTAATCTATTATCTCTATTATCTGGCCGAGGTAGCCCTTTATCTTGGTTGTTTTCTGAATGGGGCAGACAAATACCCATAGGTTTAAAATCATTATCTGCAGTTAATGATGATGATGTGGCTACTGCTGGTCCTCCCTCCATCCCCCCTGTTTTTGAAGAAAAAGTAGATTGAGCAGGTACAGGTTTATTTGCAAGGGGTACAGGCTGAGTAACAGCTTGGGCTTTGTCGATTTGAGTCTCCATACTTTGAGAATTCTGGTCCCAATTAGAAGGCTCTATGGGCCCTTCCGAGACTTCGCTTTTAGGTGGCTCTTGTTGAGAGTCGCTTAGATTCTCATTTGATTGAGCCGCCTTGACATCCTTTACATCTGCAGCAATGGAAAATGCAGCTGATTGCATTTTAAAATTCTTCTGCTGGTTACTACTGGTGTCTGCTAATGGTTCTTTGTTTCCTGATAGAGGTTCTGCTTGTGACTTAGGTTGCTGCTGATGTTGCTGTCCAAAAGTTGGTTTGGGGCCTTTCCACTGTGGTCCACTTTGCCGAGGACTTAGGGATGTATTGGGGGTAATATAAAATTGAGATGCTGGCCCCCGGGGAATCATTCCCCATTTGCTTTTAGTGCCCTCTGCTGGGTGACCTTCATATCTGGGTCTTGGCCCATCGGGGCGATTTCCTTCAAAACGAGGCCCTTTGGGTCTCGGTCCTTCACACCTTGACCCTAAATCCTCAAATCTTCGAGGACCATCAAATCTACAAGTAAAACAAAAGATATTACTCAAGACAGTAAAGCAGAAAAAAATTCTCCATGTAAGAATATTTAAGGCATTCTTGCCTTAGAAACTGTTTATAACAATGACTCTTTCAGTCATTAAACAAATCTTGAGTCACCGATATTTCAGAACCAGCGTGTTAAGGTGGCAGTATTCAGAAAGCCTTAGGACAGGCTTTGGAAACCATGTCAGTATTATCTAATTTGCTTCAACACATCTCCTGCAGCAAGTCACTGATATACTGAACTCTTAAAAAACAATTATAAATATTGTGATTTAGTAGACAGAAATGCCCACTGATTTTAAACACAAAAAAATTAATTAATTCCAATAACTAACTCTTAAGAGTACTTTTGGAATTAAATTATAACTAAAAACTAAGTATGAAACAACAAGAAAATATAGGATGATCATAAATATTGTTGGAGCTAACACTAACATCTTGATTAATTGACAAAAGTTTCAAAAAACAGCAGTGGTATCTTAAGAACATGCTCTGACATTTTAAAAAGTCTGAACAGAGGTGTTTTTGCTATGGACCAACTCAATCAGTAAACATTTAGCACACATCCTGTCTTTCTGCCAGGCACTACACTCCTCACAGAGATAAACAAATAAAATGTCATCTTTACCCTCAAAGAGTTTACAATCAAGTGGAAAGAGAGTCTAAGTGTAAATAAGTGCCAACAGGTACAATGACTCAAGTCTACCTGTATACAATAAGGGCAATAGAATATGAAATGTTTAAATGGAGTCTTAAAAGACAACTTCTCTGAGCTCAAGCTGAAAGAGGGAGTTGGAGATGAGGGGAGTAGATGGCAAGGGCATCTCAGGCTAAGGAAGCAATATGGAGGAAAGGCAGAGAAACGCATACCAGTGTAGCGTGTTTGGAAGTGCAAATAGTTTAACATGGCTGAAGCAAAGAGGAGACAGAGTCAGCAGAGCTGGCAAAGAGGAAGGAGTAGAAAAGCAGCACACTAGGAAATAAGGTAAAGAGGCAGGCAAGTATCAGTCTTCAAAACACTGTGCACGCCTCATGTGGCAGAGACTACTGGTAGTTCTCTAATACCCACTGCCCCCTTTTCTTTCTATTCTTCCCTCCCCAGAAACAGGGTCTTGTTCTGTTGCCCAGACTGCAGTACAGTGGCACGATCATAGCTCACTGCAGCCTGGAACTCTGGGGCTCAAGCGATCCTCCTGTCTCAGTCTCCCAAGTGGTTAGGACCACAGGTTCATGCCACTATGCTCATCTAATTTTTTTTTCCCCATAAAGACAGGGTCTTGCTATATTGCTCAGGCTGGTCTCAAACTCCTGTTCTCAAACAATCTTCCCACTTCAGCCTGCCAAAGTGTTGGGATTACAGGCATGAGCCACCATGCCTAGCCCATTCCCCCCATTTTCTACAATACTAGAACCTCCGTATTTTTAGTTAGACAAGGCTCCCAGACTAGAGCCTCTCTTTCCCAACCCCTCTTGCAACTAGAACTTGTAGCCAAGTTCTGGCCAACAGGCTAAGAGTGAAAATGATTTACACATCCTTCTGGGTTGTTCCCTTAAAGGCAAGGGCACATCCTCCTCTTCACTACTACCTTTTTCATGCTAGTTCTTTTTTTTTTGAGACAGAGTCTCACTCTGTTGCCCGGGCTAGAGTGCCGTGGCATCAGCCTAGCTCACAGCAACCTCAAACTCCTGGGCTGAAGTGATCCTTCCGCCTCAGCCTCCCAAGTAGCTGGGACTACAGGCATGTACCACCATGCCCGGCTTATTTTTTCTATATATTTTTAGTTGGCCAATTAATTTCTTTCTATTTTTAGTAGAGATAGGTTCTTGCTCTTGCTCAGGCTGGTTTCGAACTCTTAACCTTGAGCTATCTACCTGCCTCAGCCTCCCAGAGTGCTAGGATTACAGGCATGAGCCACCACACCCAGTCCATGCTAGTTCTGACATACCTGGACTAGGTAAGTAAGGGATGACAAAGTAACAAATCAGAAGGAACTTGAACTCTTGAGACTATAGAGCCATCATATAAGTCCTGAGAGAGAATACACTTCTAACTTGTTAAAGCCATTTGCCTTTGGAGCTCTATTACAAGAGATGAATTAAATCAACTAGTTAAAGAATATAGAATTACCTTATAAGCACTTAGAGCCACTAAATATGATCTGATTTTTAAAAGACTGCTTTAGCAGAAAATTAGTGGATGGAGAGAAGGAGAAAAGTTTAAAGATTATTTCTACAATTTGGGTAAGTGAAAGTGATGTCTATGCTAAGTCAGTGACTAACAGGATGTAGAGGAGAAAATAAAGGTGAGAAATATAAAATAAGGTAGAACTAATAGGATTTTTTAACAGGTGGGAATGAAATGATAGTGGAAAGGGAAGAATTTAGGATGATTCCAAGGTGATACCTTTCATTCCTTTAATGGGCACTAGAAGGGTTTTTGGTTCATTTGCTTGGGAAATCAATAAAGCAATTCTAGCAAAATATTTACTTTCCATCCCTATAACTTTAGGCTTTGCTAGTCTAAAAGTCTTTATTTCAAAGTGAGAAGTACTTCTAACAGGGCCCACAGCAACAAATGATTCTACTGAAGTGAAGTTGAGACTACAACTTTACTTTGAAGTTCTGAATCAAGAGGCAAAGAAGGGGGTTAGTGTATTGGCTGGGGTGATTAATCCTGACTTTCAAGGGGAAATTAGGTTACTACTGCACAGTGGGGTTGAGGAGGACTATGTCTGAAATGCAAGAGATCCTCCACAACACCTCTTAGTATTTCCATGTCCTGTGATTAAAGTTAATGGAAAACTACAATAATCTAATTCAGGTAGGACCACTAATAGCGCAGACCTTTCCAAAATGAAGATCTGGGTCACCTCACTAGGCAAGAAACCAGGACCAGCTGAGGTACCTACTGAGTGCAAAAGGAATACAGACTGGGTAGTGGAAGAAGGTAGTTATAAATACCAGTTATGCCCACATGACTGTTGCAGAAATAAGAATTGTAACAGTTAAGTATTTCTTCCTTAATTTGATATATGTGTTTGAATATGTATATGTGAAATGTATGAACCAAATGTTTTGTTTTCTTCCTTATCTAACAAAAGATGTGTTAATAATAATCCTTTTATCTCAATATTTAAATTATAGAATATCAAAGAGGGAGTGTGAATCAGCTAGGGGAAGAATGAACTAATATTACCCCAAAGACAAAAAAAGGGACTTTATATCCTCTTCTGGGGTAAGGATTAGAGTGTTTTTGGTTGTCCAGGGATAAATGTCTCATATTAGGTGCAAAAATCTCCCTGTGGCCCACCCTAATCAGAAATATGTAAGAAAAGAAATTCTGGGAAATGTAGTTCAGCCTAGCCAAGCTGATGCTTTACAAAGCCACGGCATGGAATTTATAATAAAAATACATACACCCACAATAAACAGAGAGAGGGGTCATCAGCAGATGAGAATTTTGTTTTTAATTCTGAAAGACAAAGAACAAATGGTAATTTACAAAGCAGTAATAAGTGCTTAGAGTGCTGGTAGCAGAAGCAGATAAAATCAAAATGGGGCTGACTTGCCCACAGAATCTCAGAGAGGGTCAGGATTTTCAGATACTAGGAGTGCTGGGGAATGAGAGAAGTATAACTTGAGGCTAAAAATATGGAAATTAAATGTATATTCAGAACTGTCAACCAGCTTTTCCCTAGGCTGAATGTCTCCAAGTTCTTGTATTTGAGGGTTGCCTAGCTATAGCAGATAGTTCCTTGCCCTATCACCTAAAGCAAAACCTGGCAGGTGACAAGCTCCTCACACACACAGAGCCCCCAATCAGTTTGTTGGTGTCTTCCACTTTTAAATATAAATGGAAATCCAAGGATCACTGGATATCCTCCAAAGTGAAAGAAAGAGATGAAAAATAGATAAATAGGATGTGAATATGAAGAAAACAGAGATTACGCAAAAAAAAAGAGAACTTAAAAAAAACTCCTCAGGCCGGGCGCAGTGGCTCACGCCTGTAATCCTAGCACTCTGGGAGGCCGAGGCAGGTGGATTGCTCAAGGTCAGGAGTTCAAAACCAGCCTGAGCAAGAGCGAGACCCCGTCTCTACTAATAATAAAAAGAAATTAATTGGCCAACTAAATATATATAGAAAAAATCAGCCAGGCATGGTGGCGCATGCCTGTAGTCCCAGCTACTTGGGAGGCTGAGGCAGAAGGATCACTTCAGCCCAGGAGTTTGAGGTTGCTGTGAGGTAGGCTAACGCCACGGCACTCTAGCCCGGGCAACAAAGTGAGACTCTGTCTCAAAAAAAAAAAAAAAAAAAAAAAACTCCTCAAACTGGTATCCTTAGAATTATTCTTAAAGACATTGTACCTATAAATCAAGAACAATCTGCAATTTATAAAAAAAGATCAGAAGAAAAATTTCTAATTCTCAAAATAAAAAATGCAATAAAATAATTAGAAGTTAACATACCTCAGAAAGTACAAAAAAAAGAAAGAAAAGATAAAGATAATCCAACAGGTCCAAAATCCTCCTAATGAGTAATTCCAGAAAGAGAAAAACAGAAAACAAGAGAAAAAATTAATGAAGAAGTAACACAAAGAAATTTCTCAGAGTCAGGAGACGTCAATCTCTAGAGAGAAAGGGCCCATCACACTGTGTACTCAGTACAATTAACAAAACTAAACAAACAAAAGACACTGAAATTTCAGAATACCAGAGATAAAAAAAAGTTTCTGGCAGTGACAAGGAGAGGTCACCAAAACAAGAAAAGAATCAGAACAACACAACAGCTACAACAGGTGATAGAAGAAAATAAATCAATGCCCTAAAGCTTTAAAGAATAATTATATTCAACATCAAATTCTATTTCCAAATTATGAATCAAGTGTAAGGTTGGAATAAAGATATTTTCAGACATGTGAGGACTCAGACAATTTACCTTCCATCCACAGTTCCTTTTACTTGAGCATGGACTCCGGGAAAAGGAAGCACTAAACCCTAACAGGAAGCCATGAGATTCAATAAACAGTGAATCCAATAAAGGAGGTTAGTCAAAGGAAATGCTATGATAACAGCCATATGGCAGATTTGCAGAACAAGAGAGTGGGATAAGAATTAAACCTTTACTTATCAGAACATGAAGTAAATATATAATATCTAAAAAGTATAAGTGTATAAGTCATGAAAGGAGCAGCACATTATTTAGTGCTATGAAGATAGCTACCAAAAGAAACAACTAAAGAATTAAAAGAATATACCATTGGGAAACATCTAGGGTGGCACAGGGCAGTGGATTGACATTTTGCTCAAACTTTTTAGACCACTTTGATAAAAATGTAAAATGTATCTCCTTAAAGCTCAGAGACAAGATCAGCCCTCATTAGGAGAAGGGGCAGCTTCTTCAAAGACTACAGGAAAGACGAGCATGATGAGTAAAAATAAGGGCTGGAAGTGAGGAGTTTTACTGGGTCTGATAGGTAGCCTTGATTTCCCCTGCGAGGCAGAAAGCTAAATTAAAGATATAAAGCAAATAAAAATGTTTGCTAAGACTGAGAAAGCAGCACGAGGGTAGATGGTCTATGCAAAGTGGAGGAGGTTTCATATCACTATCATGGGCAAAGAGGAAAGGAGCTGACTAGGGACTTGTCAAAAGGTACATCACCATGCTAACTAAGGATGGAGATCACATATTTACAGAGAGAAAAAGGTATGCTGTTTTAAGGCTTGTGATGGTTTGGTTCCTTTTCTTGCAGTTACATTTATTAATCCAAAGTGCCTGGAATAATCATACCTTGGATCATTCAAGTTGAGTAAAATCACTTGCTGTGTATTCAATGAAGCAATTATTAGTTCATATAAGTGATAAGAGAAGACTATCTTCCACAATGGACAAGACTCAGTGGGAAATCTTATCAACATGTTATCTAGTATTATAATCAAATTCCAAAGGTCTCTTTCTAACAAAATTGTGAATGCCTTGAGAATTTTATCCATGACTCACATTTTGGTATAAGCAACATTTATTGAACATCTACTGATTGTCAGGTACTGTGCTAGTGCTAGAAATAAGAGTCATACCTTAACCTCAAGAATTTCACAGTAATAGGAAGAGTGAGACAAGAAAATCAACAATTAGAGCAGAATTTGACAAATACAGGACATGTTTGGCTTGCTAACCAAAGTATCCCAATGTCTGGCTCATTGAAGGATCTCAATATATAATGACTGAAGTGCTGCACCAGAGCAGGAAAAATAGGTATAAGTAAAGCAAAAAATGGCAGGAAGGGAATTCTAGATGAAGAAAATAGCATGCGTAAAGGCCAGAGGAAAGGACAAAGCAAGCAGAAGGCACTAAAAAGTCTGCAGATAGTAAGTGAAGATGGCAGAAGAGTTGATAAAGACAATGCAAGGGTAGGGTACTTCATTTTCACACCAAATTGCTGATCAACAGCAAAGGGTCATGATTTTGTTTTCATTTGGGGACCAGAAAATGTTGACAACACTTGAAATATAGTTTCAACACTATATATAAATGGCAAATATTTATCACTACTGCACTTTCAAATTTTCAGTTTAAAGATGTTACAAAATGACAGACCATCTAACGAGCTTTTAGGTCTTTGGAATAAATATATTAAGAGATATTTGTATTAAAAATTTGTATAAAAATAAGTTACCTTTATGGAAATACAATGAAATACTATGACTTTTTGATATATAAAACATGTATTTGAAATACAGTGAAAACATAATATGTATTCATCAAATAAAATCACATAAAAATGCATGCATTTCACACTGATTAGGTAAAAAGAAAAATAAATATTTAGTGTTTAAATATTTAGAAAATTTTTATTTGTTCAGTTAAGTGTTTCATAACCCCCTAAAAAATAAAACCCTTAGAACTTGTTATAAACATTTCGAAACTTGATATAAAACTCCAAAATGGGCATAAAAACTTAAGAGGTACGCAGAAATACAAATAACCCTTAGACAAGAGTTATCTGTATCACACTATGTGCATAAAAGTACTTAAATCAGCAGATTATGGGAATTACAAGATACCAAATTTTGGAATGAAATTTCTTCCCTTTTAGTTTTCATGTGAAATAAAGCCTATTTTCTAATATGTATAACCAACATCCTAAAATCAAAATTCCCCAAAATAAGTAATCACTATAAACAGAAACAATCATGAAAATGGAAACATAAAGAAAAACTAGTGTTCACAGTCCCTTACTAATCCAAATAAGACAGCTACAGAATAGAAGAGGTCTACAATTCTAATACTAAAACCAATCGAAAAGTAATTGCGACTGATTAGAAACCTTGATAATATAAAAATTTTAATTCTTCCTCAAAATGGTCAATAGATTCTATGCAATGCTCACCAAAATTCCAGCAGGTTTTTGAAAACTGACAAGCTGATTCTAACGAGAATAATCAACACAATCTAGATCAAACTATGGGCTATGGGCCAAATACAGCTAAAAGTGATTTTTGAAAACATTTTTTTTTTTTTTTTTTTTTTGAGACAGAGTCTCGCTCTGTTGCCAGGGCTAGAGTGAGTGCCGTGGCATCAGCCTAGCTCACAGCAATCTCAAACTCCTGGGCTCAAGCAATCCTTCTGCCTCAGCCTCCCAAGTAGCTGGGACTACAGGCATGTGCCACCATGCCCAGCTAATTTTTTCTATATATTTTTTAGTTGTCCAATTAATTT
>CAUYRT010079924.1:0-45921 GCA_963574885.1 Lepilemur ruficaudatus | reverse complement strand
CGGGCATGGTGGCGCATGCCTGTAGTCCCTGCTACTCGGGAGGCTGAGGCAGGAGGATCACTTGAGCCCAGTAGTTTGAGGTTGCTGTGAGCTAGGCTGATGCCACGGCACTCACTCTAGCCCGGGCAGCAGAGTGAGACTCTGTCTCAAAAAAAAAAACAAAAAAAACTCATCGGTCTGTACATGTAAGATCCGTGCATTTCAACACATGTATATTATACCTGAATCAGAAAAAAAGTTTTGAGAAGTACACTGAAAAACAATTACCATATTACTTTAACAAAACAGGCACAGTAAAGTCTGTTTTTAAGAGAAATCAAAATAAATCTGGGATCTATTGATATTGAAGACTTTGTAATAATTAGGAAAAAGGAGGAAGAGCGAGGTGGTAATTGTCAGGGTCATCACTTTTTGCTGGCTTACTGAGAACTCTGCGAACTACAGACACGTTCCCATGTCACTCCCATGACCTGCCTTTCAGATACAGTAGGAAATGGATGCTTCCATAAACACATCCTCCCACCACCCTCAGCCAACACTTTAGGTATAAAAGCCCTATTATAAACTCAAGATATCCAGGGTTTTTTTCTCTCTCTCTTTAAAATTTCAGACAATAAGTAGTGGATCTCTGGCTGAATATACATTATCTAACATTATCACTGACAAATGTGAACCATAGGGAAAAATACCTATTACCATTTTTGGGTTTAGCAACTTTCATAAAATATGTGATCTATGACAATTCTTAAGACATCTTAATTCCATGCAGCTCATATTTCTAGACTATTTGCCCCTCACAATATACGTGGGGGGCTAGAAAGTATAATTTGCCTAATAGATATTTTATCTCATGCTAACGGCTAAATTGAATCTAGCACAATTTCCCTGAGTCTCAAGAATATAACCTCTCCTAGGCTTCTGCATGAACTGCAGGTAGTTTTAAAATAAGGTAGCAACAGAGAAGGGGTAGAGCTAAATGGAGAAATAAAAACTCCCAGTGATCTTCCCTCCGCATAAACCCCAAATTCAACAACTATCCACACGAGCAAGCACTTTCAGAAGAACTAAAAATCAGATGAGTGATCTGACTATCTGGTTTTAACATCATTCAAGGAAAGTGGCACACAAGAGGGCAGAAAAGACAATCTTGCATTGCCTACCCGCCCTACCCCTCCCCCAGCAGTGCGGCGCCAGCACACCTTGTGAAGAGAAAACCTGTGTGCTCCAGGGAGGGAGAGTGAAGTGATTGTGGGACTTTGCATTGAAACTCAGGGCCATCCTGGCACAGGAAGCAGAATTCTGCCGGTACCCACGGAAGAAGCATTTAGACCAGACCAGCCAGAGGGAAATCCTATGTCTTGAAACCTGAGTTCTGGCTAGCCCCACCACTGGCTGACAAAAAGTAGCCTGGAAACTAGACTAAATCCATGAGGCAGTCGGGCCACAAAGGCTGCAGTCCTTGGGCAATTCCTGCAGCTGTGCTGGCTCGGAGCCATTGGACTTGAGGTGTGTGTGACCCAGTGAGACACCAGCAGCAGTGGCCAAGCCGGTGCCTGTGTCACTCCTTCCCCAACTACAGGCAGTACAGCTCAGGAAGTCTTCTTACACTTGCAGAAAGGAAAAGGAAGAGCTCAGAGGACTTTGTTTTGCAACTTCAGTAGCAGCTAAGCCACAGTAAAATAAAGTACCAAGCAGACTGCTGAAACCCCTGAGTCTAGGCCTTCATTCTTAGACGGCATTTCTAGACCTATCCTGGGCCAGAAGGGAACATGCTGCCTTGAAGGGAAGGACCCAGTCCTGTCAGGATTCACCACCTGCTGACCAAAGAGCCCTTGGGCTTTGAGCAAACATCAGAGGTAGCCAGGCAACAGTCACCACTTGAGCTCAGGAGTTTGAGGCTGCTGTGAGCTAGGCTGACACCAGGGCACTCTAGCCCAAGCAATAGAGCAAGACTCTGTCTCCAAAAAAAAAAAAGAAAAGAAAGAAATTATGGTACATATACACACTGGAACATTATATAGCCACAGAAAAGAACGAAATCCTGCCATTTGCAACAACATGGATGGAACTGGAGAACATTATGGTAAGTGAAATAAGCCAGGCACAGAAAGACAAACTTTGCATGTTCTCACTCATATGTGGGAGCTAAATATTAAAAACAATTGATCTCGTGGAGACAGAGAGTAGAATGATGGTTACCAGAGGCTGGGAAAAGTAGGGGAGCAGGGGATAAAGTGGGAATGGTTAATGGGTACAAAAATAGCATTAGATAGTTAGACAGAATGAACAATATTGGATAGCACAACAAAGTGACTATAATCAACAATAAGTTAGGGTATTAAAAAAATACGGCAGCAAGAATAGGAAAGGGCAAGAATGGTTCTTACCACATCCAGTACAGCATGGACAAATAGGTCCAGGTAGACGGTGGTGGTCTCAGTCCAGTCATGAACTGGCCTCACTTCCTTGTGATATTTCTCTAATAGCTGCTTAGTGAGATGATGGAGAACAGAATTCCTGGGATGAGGTGTATCTATGGCTAGAATTCCTGGAAAAGAAAACTCACTGTGAAGATGAATGTAAGAGGAACTGAACATGTTAAGACTGCTTAGGACTCAGTGGCTCTTAGTAGAATGTAGTTTTCAGCTCACCCCAGTCTGCATGAATTCACAGCCAGCTGGTGGGGTCTTGGCAAACACTTATTTTAAAGTAAGCTAATGGCCCAAGTGCCCAGTGGCGAAATCTCGTTGTAAAGATAAATAAATCAACCCCATCTCCAAGGTTGCAAACTGCATCCACAATTCTGTTTTATAGCAATCATGCATCTTAGAGACAGAATCCCTTTTTTATTCCTGTATTGCTCACTCTTGGCGTAGAGAGGAAACCCACCTATACACTTAGCCAAAACTTAACTCCTGCCTTGGTTTTTCTTTTGATTGTTCATTTGCGATCCAACTATTAAATATTATAGAACACCCAAGCAAAAACATGGACAAATCGGTGAATCCAAAGATCTGTACGGATTTCTAGATCACGGGATTAATGAGATTCCAATTCATACTTTGCTCCTCAAAAATCTCTTTTCTCACTTTGTCTGTCTTTAAATAAAATGCACTTGTCAGAAAATGAGATCTTTGTTTTGGGGAAATTCTCTCTGGTTCCGGGGAACAACCGTTTCTTGTGACCCAGGCATCTTGATGTGCAGAGGAGCCGTGATTGGTGTTGAGGCAGGGCAGGCCAGAGGGAAGGGAGCGAGAGAAATGAGCTCTGGCAATTGGAAGTGACAAATTTCTGAGGGCTTTCTCTGAATTGCAAAAGGATATTTTGTTCACAATCTTTGCCAGCCCTTAGGGGATACAAAGCTTCACTAAGTCATTGGACCAAAGCAAATTGCACACCTCCTGATACAGAGCGTGAGCGAAACCTGTCTGTACTGTCCTGCGTGTGACTGTGCCTGGGCTCTCAGTGCTTTTGATGGCTATTTTGATGAGCTGCTGAAGGTATGAGCGATCCAGCAGGAAACTGTAAATGAGATCGCTTCTCCCCGTGCGACAATCCTGTTTATACTCATTTCTTTATGAATGATGTCATGTCACTTGCCGCCACAGGCAGCAATCTCTGTGATTTAACAATGTTAGTGTGACCAAAATGCTAACGATGAGGCTGCCATGCCGGACTCCTTGTGGGCAAGGGAATATTCACTTTCATTACCATCAGAACCGGGAATCTAATGAGCGTTTTAACTCCCTAACTATTCACCCAAGAAGACGCCTAAAATGGTGTTAGCTATTCAGGCGTGCAGGACTAAGGTGGGTGGCTTGCATCAGGCATCATTTGTAGGGTTTATATGAACTGTTATTGTCAAAAAGTGTGCTGTGAATCTCTCTACCTGAGAACATTTCTGGCTGGGGTACCCCAGGGGAGGGAAGTCAGGAGCACCAAGCAAAGCTGGCCCAGTGCTTTTCCTGCAAACTTTGCTTTGGGCAGCTTCACTTTTACCTCGCTTGGAAGCTCCCAATTCAAGTCTCAGTTGGGGAAACAATGAAATGTGCGTGTTTCGATACAGGAAACTACCTGACCCAGAGTTAAAACATAATTCTGTGTGTTCCCTGCACCCCCTGCTCATAAAGACTCAAATTCCTCTCTGCTGTCTTTTCTAGGAAACTATCCATAGGTTCCCCATGGATACACATATGTTTTCTAAAATGTGTTAAAGTCTTTGGTTAAAAAGAGAAAGTTCTAGAAGCCAGGGCTAGGAACAAAAGAGAAACAAGCAACGAAAGGAGAAAAATAATAAGCAAAGGGAAATGCGCTCAAATAAACCAAAAGGGGGGAGGAATTCTTTGTTTAAGATGGGAAGAAATAATAAATTGCATTTCGACTATGAATGCAAATTTGCCTGAGGAGAAAGATCAATTACAGGAGAGAGATTAAGGATTTAAGTGACCATTAATTAACAGTAAATTATGCCCCTTGAAAGCTAATGTGACATTCACACAAGCACTAAATGACTCACAGTTCAGTGATGTTTCTACAGACACTGATGGAAGCTATCAACAGACCCAGAAAAGATTCCCCACGAACACCGCCTCCTTGAATGCTAATAGTCAGTTTCAAATAATTCACTTGTAAGATTTCTGGGAAAGTAGAATGTATTGGGACTGAGCTATGAAGCACTTGCAGGCGAAGGGAGATTAAAAAGGAAGATAAGAGTACAGTAAAATTATTCCTTTGTTTTCCTTGTTTTAATGAGTTACTCTGTCGCATGCACCTATGTTAAAGTGTTTGAGGCACTTCGAAGAAAAGAGCTATTTTTGCTTTAGTTATTTTAATGCATTTATCTGAGAGGTTACAAGGAAATAGAGATTTAGGTACTGAATTCCTAATACTGACTGAATACTTACTGTTTGCCAGGCCCTAAGCTAAGCCCTTCACATGAGTGGCCTTTAATGTTCACAGCAACCTTGTGAGATGGGTACTCCACGGTCCTAGGAGGAGTGCTCTGTTAATGCAGGCGAGAGACTATGGACATAGGTAGGTTAGTACTGCCCAAGGTCATGCAGCCTGCAAGTGGGGGAGCTGGAATTTAAACACAGTTGAGCTGGATCCAAAGCCCAAGATCTTAATCATGACACTGCAATGACCTGGCTCCCTGAGAATATTAGGAACAGCAGCGAGTAACCCTTCCAGAGCAAAACTGACATGTTGTATGGTGTATGCTATTGGACAGAAACAGTCAGTGTTGTTTTCTCTGCCTGTGTATATTTTCTGGTTAATAGTATCTTCTACATGCATTGCACCTTACAAATTCACAATACTGTCTTATTGTATCTTCATGAATATTCAAAATAACAGTCAACTTACCTAGAAACTGAATCTCTAAGAGATTAATTGACTTTCCTAGGGGCATGTGGCTGGTGAGTGGTGAGGCAGGATCTAGATGGTTCCCCTCATCCAGGCCTCCTCCACCCCCACGCACTGCCTCCTGGGAGCAGCCGTGTATTGGTGATTGATATGATGCTCTTATATCTACAAATTGTCTTGATTTGTAACTATAATAAAATTTGTAAATATAGTAAAACCCAGCAAAATTCCAAAAGGCAGATTTTTCTGTAACAAATGTCCTCAGTATGATTTGTGGTAAAGCACTGGTTATAGGCCAGGCGCAGTGGCTCACGCCTGTAATCCTAGCACTCTGGGAGGCCGAGGCGGGAGGATCGCTCAAGGTCAGGAGTTCAAAACCAGCCTGAGCAAGAGCAAGACCCCCTCTCTACCAAAAATAGAAAGAAATTAATTGGCCAGCTAAAAATATATAGAAAAAATTAGTTGGGCATGGTGGAGCATGCCTGTAGTCCCAGCTACTGAGG
This sequence comes from Lepilemur ruficaudatus, assembly GCA_963574885.1. Classification (NCBI taxonomy): domain Eukaryota; kingdom Metazoa; phylum Chordata; class Mammalia; order Primates; family Lepilemuridae; genus Lepilemur; species Lepilemur ruficaudatus. The sequence goes on along the minus strand of CAUYRT010079924.1, from coordinate 40,054 downwards.
AGGCTGAGGCAGAAGGATCACTTGAGCCAGGAGTTTGAGGTTACTGTAAGCTAGTCTGACACCATGACACTCTAGCCAGGGCAAAAGAGTTAGACTCTGTCTTGACAAAAAAAAAAAAAAGCACTGGTTATTAGACACTATTAAAACAATTTTTCTGCTACATTTAGAACCAAAATCATGTGTAATACAAAACATTAGGAAGAGATATCATTAAGAAGAATTTCTTCTGTTGTCTTACCTTCATTTTTCTATTTTATCTTACTTTAATGTTCACAATTATTTTCTGCTAAAAAACCCATTTGGCATTTAATGAAATTTAGTCTGTTTTTATTTTTATAATTAAGATATGCTTTTATCCTTTATGTTCAACATCCAGGATTTTTATACTTTAATGGTAAGTGGCTATTTTTCTTCTCTACCCAATAAAAAAATCATTTTCAGCTCCTTGGCTACCGAATTCCTAACTCATCTCTGTAATTGACTCATTCCACTTCCAGTTAGATTTTAAAACTTGAGAATTTAGATATGAGCTCTAGGAGAACCCTCAAGAAAGTGCGGTGTTGGGAAACAGCAGCATAAACATAAATTCTTGATTTGTGCACATTTTCTAAGAATCAATTTTATCCTAACTAAAATGGTTCAATTCAGTAGAATTAATACTGGCACCATGGAAGTATAGTTCCAGAAATTTAGAAGAGATACATTAGTGTCTAAAGTGTTTTCAAGCGGAATTGTGTCCTCAAAATTTGCAAGTTTATAGAACCTGTAGAGAATACAGGTTTACAGAACCTTTATAGAACCTTTAGAGATATACTCATCACCTATATAGATTTTGTAAGGCTGGATGTTAAAGCCTCTAATCCTAAAATGATATACACATGTCTGTAGTTGTGACAAATCCAAGAGACTCTTTCTCTGGGCTGCTGAAAAGCTTATAATGAAGCCGAGATTATTTGGGATAATAAAAATATATTATCCACACATGAAAGTAAATTTGGAAAAGAATGCCCCAAACTCTCCATGTAAATGGCTGCAGAGAGCTGGATTTCTAGCAAAGCAGAGATTTATCAAGCAATTATAACATCGCAGAGCATATTTCAGCTATGTGTAAAAAGCCCCACAGTGTGACACTTTATGTATGTGTATCTATTATATAACTGTAGGAACAAAGTCACAAACAAATCGTTAATCTCCGTGTAGCTTCCCAGGACTGATATTTTACAGATGAATAAAACAAACATGAGGAGTTCTACAGCACGATGTATAAAAATATTGTCTCTAGCTTCTAAGAGTCAATACTCAGTGTCTACTGAAATCATAAAAAGGACTCACCGGAGGCAGCCACCAGGATGCAGGGCCACAGAGGGGCCATCACACTTGCGTTCCTGGTCAGGTCCCAAAGAGGAGGATGCAAACTTGCCTACCAGATGGAATGCCGCTCAATTTTTCCAAACAGGGTTCCTCTCCACTCCGTTCCTCTCTGTGTGACAGTTTGTGCTATCCTTACTGGTGCTATTTTGTAAACACTCGGTGGGACCAAAGGCAATACCAGCACCATGCAAGTGTTTTGGAATTGATGCCATCATGAAACCCCTAACTTCTCCCTTTGGTTCTGCCCCAGGATCAGATCGTGGCCAACATTTCCATTTCCCTGACAGAAGATAGCTAAGTGAATAATGTAATCTAAGAGGAGCCCCTAAGGAGAGGAAATTCCACACTAATATGATTTCCTTTACAGCCTTTACCAAAGGCAATGCTCTTGCTGACATTCAGGACACTAATTTCATTAATAATTGAAATCTAAATAGCTGTTCTAAATCAGACTTATGCAGTAACATCTTTAGCATTTAAAAATGATCATTGGATTCTTGAATTACACAAAGCTAATGGAAATCTGGTATTGTTTAATGAAGAACAACTGCAAACAATACAACAGGAAAAGTGCTTTTTGTTTTTCCTAAGCCCCTTTAATTAAAAGAAGCATTGATTTTTGATAAATAGGAGTGCTTCTTAAATTTTCACTGCCCACAATTCAGAAAGTAACTACCTAAGAAAGGATGATTATAGGCTTATTGAAGATGAGAACTACTAACGTTTAACATCATTCAATAAAAGGTTTTTTTTTATTTCAGCATATTATGGGGGTACAAATGTTAAGGTTACATACATTGCCCTTGTCCCTCCTCCCCCCTCCAGTCACAGCCTCAAGCCTGACCATCCCCCAGACGGTGCGCATCGCACTCATTATGTATGTATATATACCCATTCCCTCCTCGCCCCCCCCCGTCTGCCCGACACCCGATAAATGTTGTTCCTATGTGTCCACTTAGGTATTGATCAGTTAATACCATTTTTCACTTTTTGATTGAATACCCATTCACTCTTCATTACTAGGGGAAAAGAATGCATAATTCTGTATAACAGCTCTATTGGTAGACTTGCAGATGCTCTAGAAACCAAAACCAAATTCCATACCATTTCTAATACATGCCTGTTTTTTTGTATAATTGAGATTGTAGAGGCAAAAGTTTTAGGGCAAATTTTCACAGAGCAAAATGAGATGGGTAAAGTATATATTTGATTCCTATTCTCTTAATCACTCAATCCCTTTGTTTAGAATCCATGAGGTTCTCCATCTAATTTTAATCTACCAATAAAATGTAGCCTGGTTGCTTTTTCTCTGTTGCTAAAGGGAGTTATAAATAACTCCCTTCAGGGAAAGCAAGAAAGCTAGGATGAACCTGGTGATGCTGAATTGGGTTTGGAAGTGTCAGTGTGAACCCATGGTTTTTAGTATATAAAGCTCAATGCAGAAATAAATACAAACGTAAATATGTGTTCACACATGTTCATACATACGTATCTTCCACATACATATGTTCCATAGTTCTTTCCACTAGAGGGCTTGGGAGAGTGACACCCCAATAGCAATGAGCACACCCTGCACTCAGATCTTAGTTTCTAAATGCCATACTCATCTAAAAGGAAGAAACGGTGAAGTGAATGATTCCAGAGCTGAGGGAAGGTATGAGAAGAGCCTAAAACATTCTGTTGTATCAGAAAGCAAAGAAGTACTAAAAGAATGATGGGAACATGATAAAAGGACACAGGAATCAGCTTGAAGGGGCTTCCACTGGCCATATCTGGGGCAATTTGAGCATCAACATCAATAATGATCATGTCAAATTATAACCCACTAAATAAAATAATAATCTGCAAATCCATATTGATTCTAATAAACTGGCTGGGCATGGTGGCTCACCCCTGTAGTCCTAGCACTCAGGGAGGCTAAGGCAGGAGGTTTGCTTAAAATCAGGAGTTCAAGACCAGCTTTAACAAGAGCAAAACCCTGTCTCTACTAAAAACAGAAAGAAATTAGCCAGGCAACTAAAAAGTTAGCCAGGTGTGATGGCATGCTCCTGTAGTCCCAGCTACTTGGGAGGCTGAGGCAGGAAGATCACTTGAGCCCAGGACTCTGAAGTTGCTGTGAGCTAGGCTGATGCCACAGCACTCTAACCCCGGCAACAGAGTGAGACTCCATCTCGAAAAAAAAAATAATAATAAATAAATAAGTGATTGGGAAGAAGAGAAGCTTTTCCTTAAATTAGAATGCCAATTAATAAATGTAGAAGGGATGATGGAAATGGCATATTATTAATTCACCTAGAAAACACCCATGGATGCTACAACTAGTTGGTAGCAGTTTGATGAGGAATAGGACATTTATACAAAATACTTATTAATTACAAAGATTTTTTTTAAAAACAAACTTTTCAGTGGAGAAAGCTGGCAGCAACAGCTTAATCAAATCATGAAAGTTAACATCACCAGTAACAGAAATTGTGCGCCATGAGATAGGATGAATTGAGAAGACACAGGAGCTCTTCTGGAAGAGTCTTGCCAAAAATTCATACCTTGATTCTATTCAGGAAGAAACACCAGACAATTCCTATTATGGAACACACAAAACAGCAGGCATGGAATCTTCAAAAATGCCAAGGTTACAAAAGTTAAGGAAAGACTGAGGAACTGTATGAAACAAAAGGAAACTAAAGAGACATGGCAACCAAGTGCAATGTGGGATCCAAAAGGTTGTATCCTTTTGTTATAAAGAACATCTTGGGGACAATGGGTGAAAGTCGGATGAGGTATATGGATCAGATGATAATATGAAGCAATCTTGATTTCCTGGTTTTGATTGTATTAGATTATACAAAAGAACGTTCTTGTTTGTATTCGAGGGTGAAGGTGCATTGTGTAGGTAATTTACTCTCAAATGGTTGTGTGGGGCAGTGAAGGAAGTTCTTTCTACTGTTCTTCCAATTATGCTGCACATTTAAAAATATTCTAGAAGAAAAACAAATTTAAATGTAACCTGGTAGAGGAACTTTGATACACAGTTATGGAAAGTTTATTTGAGAAATACCTTTTATTTTTATTTATTTATTTATTTATTTTGAGACAGAGTCTCACTCTGTCACCTGGGCTAGAGTGCCGTGGTGTCAGCCTAGCTCACAGCAACCTCAAACTCCTGGGCTCAAGCGATCCTCCTGCCTCAGCCTCCCGAGTAGCTGGGACTACAGGCATGTGCCACCATACCTGGCTAATTTTTTTTTACATATATTTTTAGTTGGCCAATTAATTTCTTTCTATTCGTAGTAGAGACGGGGTCTCACTCTTGCTCAGGCTGGTCTCGAACTCCTGACCTTGAGTGATCCATCCGCCTCAGCCTCCCAGAGTGCTAGGATTACAGGCGTGAGCCACCACGCCCAGCCAAGAGAAAGACCCTTTAGAGAGAGTTAAACAGATGAATGGAGCTTCATCAAGAGATGAGCTCCCAGAGGATTAATCTGGTCCTCAAAATCTCAGCACTTTCTATCAGATCTTCAAATTGTCAGCTTCCACTTATGAGATGAATTAGGATAGGAGAAAGGCAAACTACAGGCAGTAGCAGTTTGGATGGGAAGGGAACACAGAAAGCTTCCCTTTATGTAAGGGTTTAATTGAGGTGATGATCAACATTGCATTCTGGCCACGCGTTTTAGTAAGCCATGACTCTAAGTCAAACCTTCTGGGACATGCTTCCCCTCCCTTTTCCTTGCATTTTCTCATATACCCATCTGTTACTGGAAGGCCATTGCTAATGATGTGTAATACAGGTACATTATGGCCTTCATTAGCTAACTTAACAACAGTCTGGTGCGTCTGCCCATTACAGCTCTTTATTGGCTGATGAATTCTGCCAAGATGGAAATGGTTTTGTGTGAGTGACTTGTCTTCAAAGCAGTTTACATACAGATGCTTCCTGCTTTCTTGTTGATGGCCCTGCCCTGTACCGCTGGCTGGCTCCGATCTTTCTTTTTCTAACCTCACTGACCTGTCTGAGGATAGTTTGTATGTTCAGTACTTTTAGATTTGGTATCATTCCTCACCCCAACCTTTAATTTTTCATGGAACTATCCCTTCTTACTCTCCTTAAATACAGTACTTTTTATCCAAAGAAAGATTTTTATTTGCATTGTTTCTAACAATTCCCCAGACGTCTTCTTAGGAAGGATGAGTGTGGGGATGAACCTCATTTGGGCCCTTCCGGCAGATCAAAAACTTGGAATCAGGCTGGGCCCAGTGGCTCACGCCTGTAATCCTACAACTCTGGGAGGCCGAGTCGGGAGGATCGTTCAAGGTCAGGAGTTCAAAACCAGCCTGAGCAAGAGCGAGACCCCATCTCTACTAAAAATAGAAGAAATTAATTGGCCAACTAAATTATATAGAAAAAATTAGCCAGGCATGGTGGCACATGCCTGTAGTCCCAGCTACTCGGGAGGCTGGGCAGAAGGACTGCTTGAGCCCAGGAGTTTGAGGTTGCTGTGAGCTATATATAGGCTGAAGCCATGGCACTCTAGCCCGGGCAACAGAGTGAGACTCTGTCTCAAAAAAAAAAAAATTTGGAATCATAAGTGGCTGGGCATTTGCACGTAAGTAACATCACTTGGGCAAAAGAAACAAAGACATAAATTGAGATTTGAATCTGCCATCCTCTGACAGCAGTTCCGGCCAGGCCCCTCATTGAGAGAGTGCCTAGAAATAAATTTCTTTCAGAAGCCCCCACTTCACACCCCTAAGAGCCCTTTCTCCCTTATTTTCAAGTAAGATACGGCACATCTTAGATAGACCAATGTCTTTCGGAAGAAGCAAGGGGAGAGGGTTTATTATGCAAACATAATAAGGAAGTGTTTATTATGCAAACAGCAACTGAGTTATGTGTCCTTTAAGACTACTAAATAGTTTTTAATTACTGCTATATCAGTAAATCCCATAAATATGCAAATGCAATTAGTTCACAAAATAGGCCTTAAATATCTTTATTCCTCTCCAACAAAGTTCTTTGAAGTTAATCACTAACTCTCTTTGTTCACTCCCTTGGCAGTCGTGCTAAAATTGACAGGAATTTTGACAGATGTACATATTCAGGGGGAACCAAATTTTCTGAGCACATCTGGTCAGGCTGGAGGAAAAAAGCAGAAATGGACACTCCAGCCAAACTCGAACATTTAATGAGTAGAGTCCCATGTGAAATTTCTGTTACTCCATCGGGTTGTCCTCTGAAATAAATATCAAGCAAACTACTGAGGCAGCACTTCAAGTCCAAAGACACACTCAGCATTTGATTTTCCTCGAGCTTAGAATTTCATTGTTAATAACAATGCACATTTTCTGGTCCCCCAGAATAAATAAATAAGTAAAGGAATAGAGTCTTTCATGGTTCTGGCCTTTTGTTGTTTATGTGTCAAGGTTTTCTATAGAAATTCAGAGAGCATAAGGGATAAGAACACAGGCCTTAGAGTCAGACATACCTCGTTTTCCATCCCAGCTTCATCGCTCACTAGATGATCGTGGTCTTGGCCAAATTGCGTACTGTTTCTAAGCCTTAGTTTTCATGTCTGTAAAAAGGGTTTAATTGGCATTGGGCTGGTTTTCTTTGGATGCATAACAAATTAATACAAATTTTGCAGCTTAAAGCAGAACTCATCTACTATTATAGCTTACAGTCCTTTTACAGCTCAAAAGTTCAGGCACAACATGAATGGACTCTCTCTCTGTTCAGCGTCTCGCAAGGCCAAAATCGCAGCCAGCTCTTATCAAGAGTCAACTGTGGGCTGGGCATGGTGGCTCACACCTGTAATCCTAGCACTCTGGGAGGCCAAGGCGGGAGGATCGCTCAAGGTCAGGAGTTCAAAGCCAGCCTGAGCAAGAGTGAGACCCCCATCTCTACTAAAAATAGAAAGAAATTAATTGGCTGACTAAAAATATATAGAAGAAATCAACCAGGCATGGTTGCGAATGCCTGTAGTCCCAGCTACTCGGGAGGCTGAGCCAGGAGGATTTTTGCGCCCAGGAGTTTGAGGTTGCTGTGAGCTAGGCTGACGCCACGGCACTCTAGCCCGGGCAACAGAGTGAGACTCTGTCTCCCAAACAAAACAAAACAAAACAAAACAACATTGCATCCACTATTATTTTATATTAAAAAAAAAACTAATGAGACAAATGAGCAAAATGGTTAAGGCAGGACTCAAGATTCAAAATTATAGGCTGGGCATGGTGGCTCACACCTGTAATCCTAGCACTCTGGGAGGCCGAGACCAGAGGATCGCTCAAGGTCAGGAGTTCGAGACCAGCCTGAGCAAGAGCGAGACCCCTGTCTCTACTAAAAATAGAAAGAAATTAGCCGGACAACTAAAAATATATAGAAAAAAATAGCTGGGCATGGTGGCACATTTCTGTAGTCCCAGCTACTCGGGAGGCTGAGGCAGGAGGATTGTTTGAGCCCAGGAGTCTGAGGTTGCCGTGAGCTGGGCTGACACCATGGCACTCTAGCCCAGGCAACAGAGTGAGACTCTGTCTCAAAAAAAAAAAAAAAAAAAAATTCAAAATTATGAAACCTTGTTTGAATAACTGAAAATTTCTAAGAGTGATTTGTAAATTAACAAATCTGTGTATACTACAGGAAGGACTACAATGATAAGCCTATCTTAAATGAAATTTCCTAAAAATCAGATTAATCATATTTATCAAGATGATTTAAGAATGCATCATGAGGGTCATAATAAATTTTTAAAAGAAGGCAATTTTTATGAAACAAAAAATTTTCAAAGCCAGAAAGTAACATTTTTATCAATTTTAGAATAAAGAACTAGATTGATTTTTCCATACCTTTTACATCTGGATCATCAATGTGGGGCTCTAGATTTTCTATCATTTCTTCAAGTTCCTTTCTGGTAGCCATGGTGATGTTTGGAGAAGCTGACATGGGGACTTCAGATGTTTTCTCTGGTCTCTCTGGGCTGAGTGTTTTCCCAGAGTCCTGTTCAAGCTCTATATCTAGATCTATGTCAGGAAGAGGAGTCCTCCAGAAATGGAAGGAGTTGTACAATTCCTGATCTAAGAGAGCTGAATCTTGTGAACTGGTGCCAACTTCTGGGCGTAATGTAGATTTGTAGTTTCCAGGTTTTTTATCATTCTCATTACTAGCTGCTTCCTGATGAGATTCTGAGGACAAAGTACAAAGTAAAGAGTTGTCCACACCTGGAGATTTTCTAGATGTTTCAGCAGCATTATCTTCCACTGTGTTTTCCAGTTTGACACTGGAATTACTAACACTGAGATCCGAAGGAACATCCTCTGGCCTGATTTGTACATCCTCTGGGACATCTTGATTTCTGATCCTTTTATTGTTTCATTTGAGGGGGGGGGAAACATGAAAGTATAAAAATAATTACTGAAAAAAAATCAATGAAGAGATATTACATACAGCATTTAAACCAGTTAAACATTAAAAATTACAAATTATCCACACAAACTGAGCAGTATATGTATAATATTTATAATGCTTCTTTTTCCATCAGTTGTTCTGTGTTCAGAGATGTAAATACCTGTTAAGAATATGTCTAGATATTCAAGCAATATATATTAGTTGGAGAATGTAACATTTAAGAATCCTGGGATTCTAAAATACTGTGCTAATTTCAATAATAACTAACTAAAGAAAAATAGTAGGAGAAGAAATTCCTACAATGCATTTTAAGTTATATACAATTTTTAAATTATTTGATTTTTAGGATGATTTGTACTGCCACTCTGCTGTAAAGACATACTGAAAAGCTGAGAATTAAAGCTATTTGCTTACATTTAAAAAAAAAAGACAAAAAGAAAAAACTTTCACAACAGAAGATACTTATTCACTAGCTCACAAAACATTAAAATCTGCTTAAGTATAAATAAATTTTATCTTTATTTCTTCCACAATAATCATCTCTACTCCTGAAGGTTTTCCCAAAATGAAGTCATCTTAAGTGGTAAAGACAGAGGGTACAAGTTACTAATTCAAGTCCACTGATTACTGTATTACCTAAACTAAAGCACTATAATACGTTTTATTGTTTATCTCCTATATTTTCCCTGACTCAATTAAATTTAACAAGCATTTATTGAGCACCTACTAAGAGCCAAGAAATCAATCAGTATTGAGGGTTCAAATGTGAATGAGATGTGGATCTTGCTCTTGAGATTATAATTAGAAGCAAATAGGAAAAACAAATACATAAGCAAATCACTGCCAGGCAGAGTGGTAAGTACACATGTATGCACACAGAACATGGGAAGTAGAGATGAGTGTGGAGATTAAAAGGCTTTAGAGGAAATGACAGGTTATATTTAGAGCCAATAAATGTTTATCAGGCTAAGGGGAAGAAAAAGCAACCAAAGGAGAAATAGCACACACCAAGGCAAGAGTGCCAGAAAGGCACTTCAGAAAGCAGCAGTGAGTTTGCTGCAGCTAAGAGAAGGGAATGATGATGGCAAGGATGAAAGACGTCCCAGGAAACATGGTAATCCACACCTGCATACCTCTGGAATTTACCCCAGGGTACAGGAAATCATGTAGGAATTAAGGAAACAGTATTATTAGATCTGTTGTTTTTTAATGACCATTCTGGAAGCAGTGTAGAAAATGAGTTGCAGGTAAGAGAGAAAGCAGGAATTACAGATGTGAAGGTGAGAGATGATGTTCTGATGAAGGTAGTGTCTTTGGGGCTACACAAGAAGTAAACACACTGAAATGGGGACAAAATGAATAGGACATTTTCACTCACTGCATGCTGGAGGTGAGAAACAAAGGGAGGAATCTGGGAAGATGCGCAGATTTCTGGCTAGGGCAATTGAACGGATGCTGGCAGCACCAACTAAAAGTGAAAAATTTAAGAAGAGTTTAATGAGAAAGCTAATGGGTTCAGGTTCAGATAGGGTGAGTTAGGGTATCTCTGTTGGGTAGGGTATCTACGTCTATGAGGACTTGGTCAAACACCAGGGAGAGGTGGAAACTGAGATAGACTGAGATGTCATCAGCTCAGAAAGATTTATAGAGCTGAAATGTGTGCTAGGCAAAAAATATTAATAAAGAAAAATGTAACAATCACATAAACAAAGAATGAAGGCATTTTTCTTGTATGAAAGGTGGTAAAAATGAACATATTCTTTTCTTTTTTTTTTTCCTGCAGATAGATGCAAGGCCTCAAAAAATTGGGGTAAGACTCAGAATTGTTCCTCTCCATGGAAATCTTTAGCAAAAGGTGAAAGATTTATACCATCTGAAGAGAAACCACAGTATAAGACAAGTACAGATTTAGCCTAAGGAAAAGAGGTTAGGAGAGATGAAGGAACTGGAGAGACAGATTGAATAACTGATAAAGCAATGTTTTTCAGGGAAGAAAGAATACTGGCTTCAAGAACACAAGGGGACAGATTAAACAGGTGATGAGATACCTTTTTCTAAGAAACATGAAAGGGAAATGAGGATGGATGAATATGTACATAAATTTGTAAGGTGAGTACAGGGAAAAAAATGAAGGGTGCTCCCTTAGAACGTTGTGTGCCTTTAAATATACACAATAAAAGATATTTAACAGGAGGCTTAATAGGACTGTGCAAAAGGAGGGTGATGTTAACACCCATGTAAGCTCCCAGTTAAATAGCCACCATGTACATAGTAATGCTCATTTTCAAAACCACATTTTCACAAACATGATTTTTTAAGAAATACAGATAAAAATAACTCAGGAGTTCGAAACAAAAATAACTCATCTGAAAACATAACACACAGTGATAGCATTTTAAGTTCTGGTGTTTCTCTTCCATTCTTGTAACTATAAAATACATGGTATGTACATATAACACAATTGTTTAACAACTGTGAAAACACTGGACTGTAAGTTCTTAACCCAGAACTTGCATTAATATAAAACTCTGAGCCTCATAGGGACTTCTAAGATTCCTCATTTATTCCTTATTCATAAAAATGAGGGATTGATAAAGATAACCTGTATAAGATCCTTTTCCCTCCAAAGAAGCTCTTAAACCTAGTGCTATTATACCAAATAAATGTATCTTCTACACGTATAGGAATTATGTATTTCCCATTTTGTCCTTATTAAAAAATACGTCATTTTATTCCTTTTTCTTATAAAGAAAACTAGCAGGCTAATTGCTAAAATGTGAATGAAGTCTACAGATTAGGTAACAGTACTGTATCAATGTTAATTTCCTAATTTTGGTAATTGGACTACAGTTATGTATTAACACCTGTGTTTTAAAGAAATACACAGTAGCCTGGTGTGGTGGCTCACGCCTGTAATCCTAGTACTCTGGGAGGCCAAGGTGGGTGGATCGTTTGAGCTCAGTAGTTCGAGACCAGCCTAAGCAAGAGTGAGATCCTGTGTCTACTAAAAACAGAAAGAAATTAATTGGGCAACTAAAAATATATAGAAAAAATTAGCCGGATATGGTAGCACATGCCTGTAGTCCCAGCTATTCAGGAGGCTGAGGCAGAAGGATCACTTGAGCCCAGGAGTTTGAAGTTGCTGTGAGCTAGGCTGATGCCACAGCACTCTAGCTGGGGTAACAGAGTTCAGACTTTGTTCCAAAAATAAAAAATACAAAAAGAAATATACAGTGAAGAAAGGTTAAAAAAAATCAAGTTTAAAACTTATTTTCAAAGAGTTAAAAAAAAAGAATAAAATAAAATAAATATGGTCAAAGGTTAGTACCTGGAGAATCCAGATGAAGGATATATGAAGGACATATGGAATTCTTTGTGGTGTTTTTATAATTTTTCTAAAATCATGCAAACTAAATTTTAAAAATTTTAATAATAAGATATTGTTCAACAAGGAGGGAAGAGCAAATGGGTAAAACCTGTAAGGCTTTATCTACCGTCTGACAAATTTAAGGAACTTCTACTTAAAATACACAAAAGAGAACCTAATTAAAGCGAACCGTAAGTTTCTTTTCGTGCCTAAGTTTACAATTAATATCCTAGAGTCCCCAACTACAGATAATGGGTCTAGAAAATTAAGAACAGGTATTTCATGGAGAAAATGACTTACAGAAAGAACATCTGGCTAAAAAAGCACTGTATCCTGAAATGAAAGCAAAGAAAACTCTCCAGGATACATCCTCCAAGTACTATGAATTAACTATATGAAGTTTTAACATTAGTGAAATACTTGCAAATTTGGGCTAATTAACTATCGATTTTATTTTCACAGTTAACACTGAACTAAACTGACAAAACCCAGCATACGTGGTTTGGTTACTTTGGGTTTTTAAGATCAAATCCGTATTTCCTTAGAATAATTTATTCAAGATGTAGTATGTGCCAACTATATACCACAGTGAAGGTATTAGTATAAACAAAGATAAAAACTAGACTGCTACACTGGATGGGTTTGGAGTCTAATGGGTTATATATGCAAATACATAATTAAAAAGATATGATTAAAAATTAGTGCTCTAATTCTAGTGCTACTGACAACAAAGACAAAAGCTCTGAACTTCCTGGTATAATCAGGAAAGGATTCTTGGAGATAGTGATTCGAAGTAGCAAACTTGCTGACATTCACTTTGTTAAATGAGGGTATGGATGAAACAAGACGCTTCCCAGAGAGTAGCAAGGGCAAAAAACAGGGAGAACCAAAAGAGCACAGTGCATTCAGAGAACAATTGTTTCACTAAATATAAGAAAATGTTTATTTTATATACTTTTTAAATGCCAATTTGAATGTTTCATCCTGCTTCTGAAAGTAGCTTTTATCACTACTTTCAAGGAAGTATTAATAGCCTGATCCAGGGAGAGTGAAAGATAAATCCAATATATAATCCAGATGTTTATAATCAATAAATGCTTCAAAGAGTATTAAAATGATAGTAAATGTTTCCAGGGTCAAATGAAACACTATACAATAAATAAACGGTAGTGGAAATATATTGCTAAAAACTCGCTTTTACTTTGTAAGATATTTGTTTGAGAAATCTTAATTCTGGGAAACTGAGAGAACCTTAACAATAGGAATCAAGTTCTATCTTTTCTTCTACAGTTTCTGGTTCATAGTAGGTGCTCAGTTAATTTTTGCATAATCCATCAATCTTAAATAACACAACAGTTTTAAGATTGCTTAAAACAAAAGCCAGTATGGTACTCAAGGGAGGGCAAACAAACTAATGGTGCTGAAATTTAATAATATATAGGACTACTTCTTCATAAAAGTAGGAAGTCAAACTATATGAAAGCTTTTACAATATTTAATGGAACTCCTTCCTTAGCCAGGAATTCTCTCTTCCCTCTACCATACCATTAACATAATTCAATAAAGTCTAATAATATAGAGAATATCCAATGCTACAAATAGCATCTACATAGAAATTAATACATATATATCTCATTACAATGGAAGAAAAATTAAGAATTAAACTACCTTTAAATAGCTCTTCCAATAATGCTATATACCAGTAGTCAGCAAACACGACCTTGATACCCACATCAACTATTTCTGTTTATTAAGTTTTACTGGAACACAGCCAAGCCCATTCATTCATGTAATGTCTATGGCTGCTTACATGCTGCAAAGGCAGAACTGAGCGGCTGTGACAGAGAATGGAAATACTGGCCTTTCACAGAAAGTTTGCTGACCTCTGTCTTAGATAATTTTCTATAAATTTATACTTTCACTTACTAGACCCTTTCCAGACTTGAAAATAAATAAAAGTTATGTAACAATCTTCACTACATTTAAATAGATAGTAAAAAAAAAAAAGTATGCTGACTTAAAAAACGAAAAATAGATAACATCCCCCCCTCCCCATAATCATTTTTGTCAAACGCCTTGCAGCAGTTCTTTCAAAAGAACTGACAGACTTTGCTTGCTAGGAAGACAGGGTTGAGTGATTTTTCTTCCTTTACAAAAAACAGTACCTCGGGTTTGTTTGGCTATGCAGCAGGACAGTAGGAGAACAGGCAAAAAGGTAAAACAAGGCAGCAGAGAAGAAAGGAAGAACTGCCAAATCAAAACACCAAGAAAGCAAATATCACAGTATCAAGACCTATAGAAGAAAATGTCCATTAGCATCATGACAAGGGAGGGAGAAGACACTATGGTAACTCAAACATTACAGTACGGACTGTTTCAAAAACATGTACTATAATTATTTCAAATGCATAACTGTAAAGGTGTGTACGCATTCCCATGTACTAGGTTAGATTTGAATCAGTTTTTCCCCTAAGTATATGTTACAATAAATGCTAAAAATTAAAATCTAATGTAAATTTTTTAATGCAAGAATTTTTTAAAAAAAATCAGAGTTGACTCTTTAAGCTTTATTTAAAAATTTGGTTACCCTATCAGGACTAATACACTTAGAACTGATATACTAGCTAATAAGTACACTAAGTTGATACTAATCATTCACATGGGTTCCCCTCAACTGAGAGATTACAGTCATCATTCTGTAGACAGAGACCCCAAGATCCACAATTATATTATCTCACTGGAAAGAAAAAAAAAACAAACATAATCCTAACTTAGGTTTTACTCCTTAAAAATGAATTTTAAAAAACCAAACCCTATATATTGTGTAACAATTACCCATATATTCTAAATATCAACAGATGGTTTACTGGATAAATATTAATAATTTCTTAAACTCAGCAAAAAATTATAGTATCTCCCATTTAGAGTTTTCTATGTGCTAGGCACCAAGTTAAACCTGTTACATGCATCTTCTCATTCAGCATGTAACTAACCAAAAAGACGCTTAACAAATACATATAAAATGAAACTCTAGAAAAATATTTACCAATTTTTATACTCAAGAGAAACAGTAAACTCTCCAAAAAGAACATTTATTGTAAAATAGTGGAAATGATGTGCACGAGCAGAAATAGAAAACAAAGTTTTAAAATTATACCTATTTTTGTCTTCTACTGACATATCTTCTGAACTTTTGCTTTCTTCTTTAAAATACTGGCCTGAGCTAGATGGATTAGCAAAAGTAGATATGAAAGGTCCCAGAGACTGAAAAGCTGCTTGGCGAACCTAGGAAGAAAAAAGGGACAATAATAAAACATTTTTAAAAGGATTTTTATACACGCACACATTTATATATATTTAATAATCTATTTTCCATATACCAAAAGTATGTTTAGGACAGTACTCAAGCTTTTCTAAAAGAAACCCAGATTCAGAACTATAAATCTATCATGGATGGGATTTAACATTAAAAAGAAAATAAGAAAAAAAAAACTATAAATCATTCTTCAGTTATGATTTAAAAATCTTTATAAACTATTTTTTCTTTCAATTGTTTTTATTCTGGCTTTAAAATTTAAACCATAATAATCTGAATATGAGATCCCATAAAACATTTGCATAGAACTTGGCGAGGCACCTGAACATGGCTCACGCCTGTAATCCTAGCACTCTAGGAGGCCAAGGTGGGCGGATCGCTCAAGGTCAGGAGTTCGAAACCAGCCTGAGCAAAAGCGAGACCCCGTCTCTACTACAAATAGAAAGAAATTCACTGGACAACTAAAAATATATAGAAAAAATTAGCCAGGCATGGTGGCGCATGCCTGTAGTCCCAGCTACTTGGGAGGCTGAGGCGGAAGAATTGCTTGAGCCCAGGAGTTTGAGGTTGCTGTGAGCTAGGCTGACGCCACGGCACTCACTCTAGCCCAGGAAAGAGAGCGAGACTCTGTCTAAAAAAAAAAAAAAAAAAAAAAAAAAGAACTAAATAAAGTCCTGTTGTCGTATATGTTCAAGAAGAAAAAGAATGCAGAAAACCAAGAATGCCAAACAGAAGATATAAAGCAATAAAGTCAATAAAATGTGATTATAAATATATTTAACGTTTTCAGGTAGAAAAGATTGTCATTTTTTTACTACATGAAGGCAAGGCAGATATACCAGAACTACATGTATATTCATCAGAAATACAATACTAAACTATATGTCACAAAGATCTAAAAACATGTATTACTGTGATCAATGACTGTCTTATGTAGGAAGGGTGAAGAGGAGATTACAGAATTTTATTTCATGTTGTATTTTTATATTATTTTTAAAATCAAGATTTTTAAAAAACAAAATATTGGAAAAGGAGAAGTTTTATGAAAGGAAGGAAGGATAGACACAATTCAACAAAGGCAATCTTGACGAAAAAACTGGTATGTTACTAAAACCTTGACTTTCACAGATCAATCTCTCAAGTTTAGCATTCTTTTTCTAGAAAAACAGCATAACAGTATCTTTTGCAAGTTTTAAAATAAGGATTATACAACATGTGTATTTTTACAAAGGCAAATAAATATAGAGCATATCTATTATTTGTATTTACCTACTTGGAGAAGCATATACAAAAATGGTTCAACAGCTTTAAAAAAAAGGTTAGAATACATGACAGAGAAAAGAATAGCTTGTGAACTTAGGGTTTTTCTTCCCCTTTATAAATCAACAAACATTACTTCCATAAAAGCATAAAAGGTCACTTTTTAAATTATACTGCATGAATTTAGTCTTCTCTAGATATTGTTAAATCTCTGAGCTTGTTCCAATAAAGGATATATAAAACTTATTTAAATCATTAGATAAGTTTACTCTGTCATTAGATTAGAATGAAAAGAGTTTAATGTGGAGGAGCAACATCACCTAAGGGTGTCTAATAAGAGTTAATTAAATCACACTGTTAACGATTAATCTATCTCCTTAAGTTCACAAAAACAGAAACTTAAATCCAAATATTAATATGATGATTTCCTCAATGTCACTCTGTAATTACAGTGGGATCAGGACTAGAATCCCAGTTCCTTAACTCTCTAACACATCCCACTGCATATAATTGAGTAATTTTGCAATACTACAAAAACATTTCTACTTTGAGCTACTCCTCAAAATGAAGTGATTTTAAGCTACTATTATTTTCACTAGTTCCAATGACTTTAAGAAGTAACTAATGATTTTAAACAAAGGTTCTGAAAACCACTAAAAAATCCACAAGTCACCCAAATAATAAATATTAAAGAATTCCAGAAATAAAATTAACTTTCAATTCAATCTTAACATTTGAGAAGGGACAGTCTAGTAGATTAATCTTCCCCAAACAACTTAACCTTTTTCTGACAGAAGTCTATCTTCTCTTTCTTTTGTACCTAAATAGGCATAGAATTTACATATAAAGTGTGTGTACATGTATCTCTCTCAAATAGGTAAAGGATGTACACTTGGCCCTCTGTATGCCTGGGCTCTGTGGATTTAACCAACTGCAGATTGAAAATGTAGTTAGGCTCATAACTGTTGCATCTGTATTGAACATGTAGATATTTTTCTTTTCATTATCCCCTAAATTATACAGTATAACAACTACTTACATAACATTAACACTATAGGAGGTATTACAGTAATTGAAAGATGATTTAAAATATACAGGGGATATGTGTAAGTTATATGAAAATATTATGCTCTTTTTATATAAGGGATTTGAGAATCCTCAGATTTTTGTATCCACAGAGGGTCCTGGAATCAATCTCCCCCAGACACTGAGAGGAGAAAACAGTATATATCTAAAATGACCAAGATAGCCATATTCCCAAATTAGCAGCAAATAATGCATGTTATTGATCCAAAACAATGACCAAGTTTAGTTTCAAAATGAAAACTTCAAATAAGCTATGTTAATCTTTTCTAACAATCTTATACAGAATATCACAAAAACATTAAAATAATACTAAGGCTTAAAAGTCTTTCCCTCTGTGTCAATGTTGCTTTGGAAATGAATGTGGAATCTGCCACTTCTGTCGTGATAGCATGAGGAGCTCGGCTGACTCACTCCTCAGTGAAATAAGTGAAAATTATAAAACGATCATTCAAACCCTCTAGAAATGGTCCTAAGAGAAAACAGCAAATGAAAAAATATCTATTTAAGAAAATCTACCAAAATTCAATTAAAAAGCTGTTATCTGAACCAAAACCATTCCCTTCTTACCCTTCCTCCAGCCTGGCGAGGTGGATATCCCACTTGGGGCCACTGTAGCCAAGAACACTGGGCTCCCTCTCCCCAGCTCCTACTCACAGGCTTTCTGTGCTGTTCCCCCACCCCCTAGCTCCTGATGCTGAGGCCAACTCCCGGCCAACCACAGTTGAGAGGTGGGGGGTCCTTTCTTCCACCCAACACTCACTTGTAGAACAGAGGCTCTACCTCAGGCATGGCACACTGAGAATACTGGGGCCCTGACAGTCGCTCGCAAGGCAGTGATTCCCCACCAAGACAACCTCAGGCTCTGCCCTACCCCACCCACCAAATTCCTGTCATCCCAGGGTGACTGTGGGCTTACCCAGAGCTGTGCCTCCTGGAGGAGGGAAACAGGCTCTACTGAAGTATACAAAAGCCAGTCATTAAAGGAACAAGCAAATAGTAATAGCCCTTGGGGGGAGAGGGGACGACCAATACCAAAGTTACTACATTGTATTATTTAAAATGTCCAGTTTCCAATAAAAAATTATGAGGCATGCAAAGAAAAATCCCTATGTTAGGAAGATGAAAAAAAAAACACACATCAGAAACTACATGGCAATCAGATTTCAGACTGAAAAAAAAAAAGACTTCAAAGTAGCCGTTATAAATATGGTCACAGAACTAAAGGAAAGCATGATCACAGAGTAATGGAAAGTACGGAGACAACGTTGCATCAACCAGAGAATAACACCAATAAAGAGAAATTATTTAAAAAGAACCAAATAGACTGGAGTTGAAAGGTTCAATAACTAAAATAAAAAATTCACTATATAAGCTCAACAGCAGATTCGAAATGGCAGAACAAAGAATTGATCTACTGAAGATCAATACAGATTATACAAGCCAAAGAACAGAGAAGGGAAAAATATGAGGAAAACGAACAGTATCTCAGAGAAATGTGGGACACCATGAAGCCCACGAATATACATATAATGGGAATACTACATGGAGAGGAGAGAGAGAAAAGAGAAGAAAAAATGTTAGAGGAAATGTTGGCTCAAAATTTCCCATTTATTGAAAAACAACAATTTATAAATCCTGGAAGCCCCTCAGCTCCAAGTAGGATAAACTAAAAGAGATCCACAAATGGACATTATCACAGTAAAAATTGTGAAAGTCAAAGGCAAGGAAAAAAATGCAGAAAGCAACAAGAGGAAATGACACATCACTTACAAGGGAACCCCCCAGAAGATTAACAGCTGACTTCTCAGCAAACACAAAGGAGGCCAGAAGGCAGTGGGATGACACATTCGAAGGGCTCAGAGAAAAATAAAAAACCGTCAAGCAAGAATCTGACACTCAGCAAAGCTACCTTTCAAAATTGAAGGCAAAACAGACCTTCATAGACAAAAAACAGAAAATTTGTTACTAGCAGACCCACATTATAAGAAATACTAAAGGAACTTCTTCAGGTTGAAAGCCAGTTAGCTTGGATGGTAATTCAAAGAAAGAAGAAAAACCCCAAATCAATAACTTAACCTTCCACCTGCAAACAGTGGAAAAAGAGCAAACTAAACCAAAAGCAAGCAGAAGGGAGAATATAATAAAGGTTAGAACGGAAATTAATGAAATAGATAATAGAAAAATAGAAAAAAAAAGTCAATGAAACCAAAAGTTGGTTCTTTAAAAAGATCAACAAAATAAACAAACCTTTCCCAGAATGGCCAAGAAACAGACAAGACTCAAATTACTTGAATCAGAAATGAAAGAAGGGGCATAACTACCAACCTTACAGAAATAAAAAGATTATATAGGAATACTACAGATAATCATATACTAACAAATTAGGTAAGTTAGATGAAATGGACAAATTCCTAGAAAGGCACAAATTACTGAAACTGACTCAAGAGAAAATAGACAAGTGAAGAGACTGAATTAGTAATTAAATAACTATCCACAAAGAAAGGCCTAGGCCCAGATGGCTTCACAACTGAATTCTACCAAACATATATAGGAGGATTAATACCAACTCTTTACAAATTCTTTCAAAAAACAGAAGAGGAGACCAATTCAATTTGATGAAGCCAATTCATTTTATGAAGCCATTACTCAAACCACGCAAAGCCATCAGAAGAAAACTACAGACCAAAATCACTTAAGTTATAAAAAACCCTCAACAAAATACTGGCAAACTGAATCTAGCAACATATAAAAATAATTACACACTATGATCAAGTGGGAATTGTTCCAAAGATGCAAGGTTGGTTTAATATCCAAAAATCAATTAATGTAATACAAATACATCCTGCCAATAGAAAAAAGAATTATATTTATAAAGAAATTTTGTCCAGTTACAAAGAAACAGTTAATATAGTAGTCTTTCTACAGTCTACTCCTAAATGTATGAATAATAAACATATTTTAAAAGTTATAAATTATTTCTTAAATTATGCAGTCGAAATTATGTTCACTCTAAAATAGATTCAAATGAATTATTTGAATGATAATTAAACAAAATCCTACCCAACGTGAAGGATCACTGATCAAATTAATAAATACTGCTGATAATTTAGTCCGTCGGATTTCCTGACATGTTGCACATGAAACCGCCATGAAGCATTCAGCACAAGCCTTCCGGACTCCCCATACATTATCAGAACAAAGCTGGAAAAATCTGGGTAGCTATGTAAGAAAGAAAGGTTTTGTTAGTCAAAGACAGTAGTTCTAGCAGTTACTTCTCTTTCATTTTCTGCTTTCATAGAGATTTTTTTTCTTTTTTTTTTGAGACAGACTCTGTCTCCCTGGGTAGAGTGCAGTGGCGTCACTACACCTCACTGCAACCTCCAATTCCTGAGCCAAAGCAATCCTCCCGCCTCAGCCAGCCAAGCAGCTGTGGAACACAGGTGCATACCACCTCGCCTGGCTAATTTTTTCTATGTTTGGTAGAGACAGGAGTCTCGCTGTTGTTCAGGCTGGTCTCAAACTCCTGACCTCGGAGTGATCCTCCTGCCTCAGTCTCCCAGCATGCTAGAATTACAGGCATGAGCCACCATGCCTGGCACATTTTCTGCTTTCACAGAGTTTCAAACATTGGATTTTCTTAATAAGTAGAAGAACTATTTAGTATTAATACTCAACACTTTTTAATAAATCACCTCTAATTCATAATCAAATTGACTACACAAAAGCAAAAATACTCCCAACAAATAGTTTAAATGTTGTCCAAGAGCTTGTACCTGAACTTAACTATTTTGCATAAGAGACAGTTCCAGAAACTTTTTCAGTATAACTTGTGTATCAACCATATATATCCCATATACTATTTAAAACTAACTTGCTACAGATTTAATATGCCACCAAAATATGTGAAGGTTGTGATGAAATTAAAAATTCAATTGCATAAACAATTGATTTGCTTCACAGAAATAGAAGAGGTAAAAAAAGATCAGTGGTTCTGACGTATATTTTTTAATAAATTGTCTTTATCAAAACACAATTCCAGCACCCAGATTACAGAAATTTAAACCTCTAAACTCATAGTTATTATTTTCTTTCTGGTTTATATTCATGGAATTGTGTTAATAAGATTTTGGGATAAATGTATGCATTCCAAACTTTTTGTATTACATTGCTTACTCCTTTATATCTGTGACACTTACCAACATTTCCTCAGTAGCTTGCTGGCCAACTACACTGCAAATATCTCCAAAATTGGCAGCACACACCTGTCAACAAAAGCATCATTGACATTTCAAAACATTACATATAGAGTTTTTAAAAAATAACCTTTTCAATTTCACATATCAATACATTAACCATTAGAACTATGTGTTTTTAAACAGAAAAAAAAAACTGACTGTAAAAAATACCTTTCGAACATGAAACATTCTGCAATCACAGCACATCTCACAAAACCTAGGCAGGATAAGACGCTCTGTAATATCCTTCCCAACCATGGGAGCCATTTTGCACATTATCTAAAATAAGAACAAAAACATACTGGAAATATCTTTAAGGATTTTTCAGTATATAATTTAAGGAAATATAAAATGTGACATGGCATTACATTGCATACATCACAGAAAACATTCATAGTCAACTGTTAATTTTATCTTGTTTATCCAAGAAGGAAACAGAAAACTAGATATTAACCTCCATCAATAAAATCAACCAATAAATACTAAATAAATACACAGAAAATCCTAAAATTTCATTTTTGTCCAGTTTCTATCTTATTAATCATTTTGCCTGGTAACTTTAAAACAAAAAAACCCCTATACTTTCTCAGTAAAAAAAAAATGCAAATGGTGACTATTCAAAGGGAAAGATTATCCCTCAGAAAGATCTGGATTTAGCAAAACTGTATTGCTAAAAAAAGACTACACAGAGGCGTCCTCATCTTACAAAGCACTGATAACTGAAGCTCATGCATGTTGGAACCATGTCTTGGTGTTCCAAAGCTTCGGTTCCAAGGAAAGCAAGGACAGTTTCAATATGGACATGTTTCAGTTAACACAGTACCAGGCAAAGTGAGGATTAACTTTATTTGAAAACTAGCCCTCTATTATTTAAATACATTCCCCCCATAGTTAACACAGAAAGAAATCTGATAGTCTGTTATCATCTATCAATTCTATATCTACTGCTAGACTGCAAATATGACAAGAAAAAGAAGTAAAAGGCATACAGATCGAACAGAAAGAAAACTATCTCTATTCATATATGACATAGTTATCTACATGGAAAATCATAAGGATATCTACAAAGAAGTCACAAGAACAAAGTAGTGAGTTTAGGAAGGTTGTAGGATATGTATCAGAATACAAAAATCTATTGTATTTGTACAAAGTGGCAACAAACAATTAGAAACATTTAAAAACCATATTATTCACAATAGTGTTTTTAAAAAACATGAAATCCAACAAAATACATACAAGATCTTTCTGCTGAAAACTATAAAATATTTATGATATAAATCAAAGAATTAAATAAATGGAGAGATCTACCTCATTTATGGACTGTTAGGCTGGCAATTCTCTCCAAACTGATGGACAGACCCAATACAATCCCCAACAAAATCCCAGCATCACCAGAACTGAAGATAATGCCTACCTATCTCCTATATCCCAAAGCTAGTTTTTTGTTTCGTTTTTTTTTTTTTTTTTTTTGAGACAGTGTCTCGCTCTCTCACCCCGGCTAGAGTGCAGTGGCATCATCACAGCTCACCACAACCTCAAACTCCTGGGCTCAAACAATCCTCCTGTCTCAGCTTCTCGAGTAGCTGGGACTATAGGCATGTGCCACCACACCTGGCTAATTTTTTCTAATTTTAGCCTCTATTAAAAGCGATTCTCTACTCGATTTTGCTCAGACTGATCTTGAGCCCCTGATGGCAAGCGATCCTCCCACCTTGGCCTCCCAGAGTGCTAGGATTACAGGGATGGGCCACCAGCACGCCCAGCCCATTTTTTGAATCTCCAAGCCATCTACAAGCTCTAATTAAAGATCTAAAGTTATACTGTATCACTGATGTAGCATAACTAAATTTACTAGATGAATTATTTCCAAGATAGAGGAAAAATTGGAAGCCAGGGAATATAAAACATGACAAAAATAAACATAAACCAATTGTAAGAATTATGAGATTACTACTAGTGGGGGATATAGTCTTATTATAATGTTTTACCACTTTTAAATCCCATCAAAATTTCTAACAGAATAAGTTAAACTCTGCTCAATATAAACTAACAATTATGCCAAGGCAAAAACTGATTTCCTTTATTGAGTAATTCCTGAAATAAAAAAAAAAATGTTTTAGAACTAGGCAGAGGTGGTGGTTGCATTAACACTGTGACTAAATTAAATGTCACTGACTTATACACTTTAAAATAATTTTATGTTATATGAATTTCACTTCAATAAAAATATTCCTGAAAAAAGTATCTAAATTTATTAACTAATAACTAAGCATCTAAAAATAAGATAATGGATTCAAGAAATTTTTCAAGGAAAAGAGACTATAGAGACATCATCTAATTCATCCCACTAATGATGATCTGGAAGTCCTATATAATGTTGGTATAATTTTTTTTATATCAACAAAGATATAACTGCTACTTTAGGTTAAAAAGTAAACTCTCACTATCCAAGCAGATTTGAATAAATTTTCAGATGAAATTTATCACTTTTCTAATTTATTATCAGATTCTTATTATCTGAACCCAGGAACCACAGATGTGAATCATAACATATATTACTCCATTCTAATTCATGCCCTAATTATGATTGCTCCCAAATAATCAGAATATTAGCTAACCATGTCAAAAATCCCAGAAACTCACTATTATACTTGATTTTACTACATACTTTATATATTCTTCTAATTATCATTATTGACATCATGTATCATAACAAAATTATGTGTCTATCCTCCTCCCAAAGACCATACTGTCAAAGGCAGGAGACAAGTATTATTTTTTATTTCCTTGTACAGATAGTGCCAAGAAAAGTGCTGAATAGCAACTGAAGGGGTTCAAATGTTTTTTCATTCAACAAAGGTTTATTTTTCCTAACTGCACTGGTAATAAATAACCATTTTATTTTTCCATTTTGACATAAAAATGAATTTATAGTTACCTATTATTTTCTTATTGTGTGAAAGTACACTTTTCCCTTAAGCCTTCATGTCCTTTTCTAGCCCTGTTTACATTTCAAACTTAAAGATTTGTGGCTATTTTAATACATGTGTGTTAAATGAGATAAACCAGCTTAACATTTAATGAGCACCTCCTATATTCAAGTTTTGCCTAAATGAAAAAACGGCATTCTACTTACAGCCACAGCTTCTGTTTTCACATCATCATTGCTATCTGGGGCAGTCAGCTCTATGAGGACAGGGCACACTTTGGTCTCTACATCAAATCGCTCAATTAGTTCCTGCTCCAGCAGAGCCAGCAAAGCTGCCTGACTTGTTTTCCTCACCTAGGAGAAAAACAATATAAACAAAGTAAATATATAATACAACACTCTATCACTTGATTTTTACAAACTTGAAGACTTCTCTTCTCAAAGGAATCCAAAACTGGCAAAACTTTACAAACAAATATTTGTGGGCTTTTCAATTATTACAAAGACAGACCTTGGTAGGCTGTGTTACAACAGATGAAGTAGAACACAAAAGCCATCCTTATAAAAAATATCTCACAAAGTGACAAATATTTTGAGGGACACCTAGGAGAGTACAAGTGAGAGTGCAGTTACTAGGGACTGCCTATAATGGCATTAAAGAAACCTAGTAGATTTGTCAGACTCTCAATACATCTTTCTCTGACAAATGGTCATTTCTGAAAAACAGAATAATGAAGTGAAGGAGGAAAAAACATTCCAATGCGACCACTTAGGCTAGCTATATTATAGCTATATTATGCTATATCAACTTCCCTTTAGAACACATACATGGTACTCTTACCTGATTATTCTGATCTGCAAGATATCTGACCACAATAGGTAGCAAGTATTTGGAAAAAGCATATGGTATTGAAGGCCGGTTTTCTTGACAAAACAATGCAATATGAGGCACCTGTTCCATCAGCTCCGCTCTCACAGTTGGTTCTATTGAAATAACAGCAGTGTGAGCAAACATATTCTCTCACAGTAACAACATCTTTATCTAGGCTTCACACTATCTAAGTAGGCTTTGGACTTTCATCCTCAGCATAAAAAAGACTTACAAAAACATTCTCTGTGCAATCCTTTTCACAGCCATACACAGGTCAATCCCATGAGTAAAAGTAGGACCTTACCCCCAATCCAAGCTTCTGTTGTTTATAGTATGCATTGAGTATGTATGTATCTCTTATAATAAATGAATTTATTCAACACCTACTTTATGTCACATGGTACTAGAGGTTGAATATCTGATGTTTTCATCAATATTATGATACAATACGATCTAAAAACTCCACTATTTAAGAACCTCCTAGGACAAGTCACCAGAACTGGCTCCTAATCTTAATTCAGTCAATGAATGAAAGATTTATAATTAGACTTAACAAAGATTAAAAGAGGATAAATGAGTAGCAAGGGAGACGGATTTAAAAAACAACTTTAAAAGACCCAAGTGTATACGGAAAATTTAAATGTTAGAAATATGGCATTTCAAATCTCTGGGTTTCAAAAGGATGAACTGTCCAATAAGTAAGGTAGGAAAATCAGCTAGTTATGCGGGAAAAAAGATTCTTACTGCACACCATACATAAATTCCAGATGAAAGAAAGTTCTAAACCTTCATTTTTTTTAAAAAAAAAAGATCAAAAGCACTTAAAAATCATATTAAAAGGAATGTTCAATCGTTAGGTGGAAAAACAAAATCCAAAAAACAACTAAAAGACAAGCTAATTTCACTTTATAAAAACTTCACTATAGATAAGAGATCATACTCAGTTAAAAGGCAAAAGAGTCTAAGAGAAGATGTATGCTTAACAAAGTATTAGGAAGTAAAATACACAAGGTACATGAATATCATAAAAAGGATACAAATGGGCAATTCATAGAGGACACCCAAGTAACTGAAACACAGACAGGATGAATTATCTGTAACAAGTCATTACATCAGACGTTACTAGAACTTTTGTACCTCTTAATGATCGTATTGTTAAAGTCACTTTAAGGTAGCTACACATGAATGTGTCCATTGGAATTTCAGATTTCAACAGAGAGAAATTAATATAGCTATCAGTAGAAAACATATTAACGTTTTTACAAAGCTCAGAATCTTATCAACAAACCAATATTTGGAATTTCTTTACGATATTGTTGTGCCATGGGAAGTTAGATTTGAACAAAATAGAGTGCTTCTGTTTTAAAGAAAACCTAATTTCTTAAAAAGTAGACATATAAGGCCTCTACTTTTCCTCCTGAATTTGCTAATTTAATGCTAATCTAATAACTTACAGATATTTTTGAAACAAAAGGACAGTTACAGTTAAGAATGCAATCAGCAACTTTTCTTTCTTCAAAATCCTGCTTAGGCAAATAGTCCAATGGAACAAAAATGTACTCCAGAAACAGACCCATGCACATGTAGATAACTGATTTATGACAAGGTGAACAGGGAAAGATGGTCTTTTCAATAAACGGTGCTGTGTCAACTGGCTACTCACATAAAAAAAAAAAAAGAAAAAAGACTAGGTGCAGAGGCTCATGCCTGTAATCCCAGCACTTTGTGAGGCTGAGGTAGGAGGATCGCTTGAGGCCAAAAGTTCAAGACAAGCCTGGTCAACAGAGGACCTCATCTCTACAAAAAAACAGAAAAATCAGCCGGGAATGGTGGTGTGCACCTGTAGTTCCAGCTACTCAGGAGGCTGAGGCAGGAGAACTGCACGAGCCCAGGAGTTGGAGGCTGCAGTGAGCTGTGATGATATCACTGCACTTTAGTCTGGGTGACAGAGACAGACTCTGTCTCAGAAAAAAAAAAAAGAAAAAGAAACTTGTCCCCTACTTCATATCATACACATGAATACATTCCAGGAGGAATATAGATCTAAATGTCAAAGGCAAAAACAATAACGCTCCTAAAATTAGAGACTATACAAAAAAATATTTATGACTTCAAGGTAGGGAAAAATTCCTCAGAAGACACAAATAGCACTACCCATAAAGAAAAGAACGTCTCTTCTTTAAAGAAACACCATTATCAAAGTGAAAAGACAAGCCACAGAGTGGAAAAGATACCTTTCGTACCCATAAATGATATCAGGCTCATATCCAGAACAAAGAATTCCTGCAAATCTGTAAAAAAAAAAAAAAAAGGAAGACTGCCAATTTTCAAAAAGGGGAAGAGACTTGAACAGACATTTCAAAAAAGATACCCAAACAGCTAATAAGCATAAAACCAGGTACTCAACTTCATTGGTAATTGAGGAAATGTAAATTAAAACCAGAGAGAGATACTACTACACACCCATCCACTCCCCTTTGGCAAAATTTAAAGTAAGCAAGTTTTCTGGTGAAGCAAGTTTGAAACAACAAGAACTCTGATACACTGCTGAAGGGACCACAAACTGCTACACTATTTGAAAAACTCTATGGCATATCTATTAAAGATAAATCTATGTATACTGTATGACCTAGTGACTCCACTTCTAAGCATATACCCACAGAATTGTGTGCACCTGTGCTCTACGTGACTCCTTGGCTCACATCAGCATTAACAGCCTAAAGCTAGAAGCAGTCCGAGTATCCACTAACAGAACAATAGACTATGGGTAAAAATCAATCAATCAACACAGTTACATTCAACAACATGGATGAACTTTAGAAATATAAAGAAGCCAGCATAAGAGTACATTCAGTATGACTGCATATAAAGTTCAGACAGGCAAACTTATCTGTACTTTTAGTGGTCAAAATGGGCTTACCTACGGGGAAGAGGGATAGGACAGAAATTAGGAGGTGCACTGAGATGGTTTCTGGGATGCTAGTTCTATTTCTTGATCTGAATACTAATTACTTGAGCCTTCACTTTGTGAAACTTCAAGGAGCTGTACATTATAGTCCATGTATTTTTTTTGCAATGCATTATACTCAATATGAAAAGAATTTTTTAAAAAACTGCTTCAAATATGTTATTTCTAAGTTTGAGCATAAATTTGTAACTGGTTTGAGGTCCAAATTTACACATCCAGGCATAGTTTGAGAACTATCCCTTTACACACAATAAAAACACATACATACACATCTCATATACACACATGAAATCAACATAAAATTAGTGCTAGTTGCTAACAACCCTGAGCCTGGTAGATAAAAACATTGTGAGAATGTCCCACAACGAAAGATGAACCGAACACCAAATTCCCATGAAGACCCACTAAAGATGAACTTACAATCCAAATCTATAAAAAAAGACAAGAAAATGATCCTTCAGTAGCAAAAGGATTAAGATCCAATGGAACGATTAGCTATTATAAATAATCTTTTAGAGGTTTCAATCATTTTAAACATTCTATTTTAAAAATATAAAAAAATGAAAAGCAACTGAAAACAAATATGATAATAGGGAAAGAAAAACAAGATCTGAAAATAAAGCACCTGAGACTCCTGAAAGTGAAAAATGGAGTTAATGGCAATGAAAAATTGAACAGTCAGATGAAAGGTTAGACTTCAGTAGCAAATGCTTTGCTGATAGAAATTAGCAAAATGTAGTTAGGAGATAAAAAACTGAAAAATAAGAACAGTTAAAAGCCATAGAAAAATATACTTTTATCTAATAAGACTTTTATATTCTCAACCATGTAAAATATGTCTATTTAAACAAAACAACTTTTAATAAAAGGATTTTAAGATAAAGGAGAAGCAATATTCAAAATATTAAAGGATGAAATTTCCCATATCTAATGGAAAGGTAAGAATCTTCAAACTCAAGAAGCAGGGCACATCCTGAGTAGAATAAACAAACAAAAAAAATTGTATCTAAATATATCACAGTGAAACTCCATAACATTAAGGAAAGGAAATTTAAAAAGCAATCAGAAAGAGAAATCAGATTACCCACAAAGACAAAATTAAACTAGCAGACTTCTCAATAGTAACAATAGCTGGGAACAGTGGCTCACACCTGTAATGCTATTATAGCACTTTGGAAGGCCAAGGTGGGAGGATAGCTTAAGCCTGGGAGTTTGAGACCAGCCTGAGCAACATAGCAAAACCCCATCTCCGCAAAAAATTTTTTAAAAAAAGAAAAATAAGCCGCGTCTGGTGGTGCACACCTGTAGTCCCAGCTCCTCTGGAGGCTGAGGCACAAGGACCATTTTAGCCCAAGAGTTGCAGTGACCTATGATGACACCACCACACTCCCGCCCAGGCAACAGAGCAAGACCTCTTATTAAAAAAAAAAGGAATAATAGCAAGAAGAAATGGAATAATATTGAAACTATCAACTAGATTTCTACACTTTGCTATATGATCAATTAAGAGTAAGGGTGAAATAAAAACATTTCAGACAAAGGAAAAAGGATATGACACTGCTGTACCCTTGTCAACAGATGTCCTCTCAGAGGAAACTGAACCAAGAAAAAGTAGGATAAAAGATGTACTGATGAGGAAAAAAACCTGGCAAATTTAGTATTAAATCTAAACAAGTATTTACTGTATAAAATAAAAGCAGATGATAAATTTAGGGGAATAAAAATATCAAGATAGAAGCTGATGAAGACAAGGCATAAGAAAGATTGAAAGATTCTAAACTGCTGCTTTGTTTAGGAGGGTGGATCTATTCACTCACTTCAGAATTATCTATTATTTACCAGGCTTTATCTCACCTGGACATCACAACCAGCCCAGCCTACCTACCCAGTTAGAAACGTCAGGGTCAATTCCTCTCTCTCCCTCACTCTATCCAGAGGTTAGCTCTGGAATCCCTCGAAGCAGTTCAATTTCTCTCAAACAACTCATCCTTATTAACAATTAGTAGAGTCTCCCAATTAGTCTTCCTGTCATCTATCTTTTTCATCAAGTCAGTTCATACTGCTGCATTATTATTCTGCATCACAAGAAAGGTAAACTGTTTAGCATGGCATATTATAAACCTTTACAATCTAGCCCTCACCTGCCTTATTTAACAGCCACGTTTTTCTAAGCTGGAGACTCAGCAGGTTAGTGCAGTTGTCATGCTGGCCTCGTTCTTGACCAAATGGGCTACCCCCTTGAACTCCTCAGGCCTCCGAACCTGTCTTTTCCTCTCCTGAGTACGCCCTTTCTCCTCTCTGCACCTCACCATTCTACCAAATCCATCTCAAATGTTGCTAACTTTCTGAAGCCAGCCTAATTTGTCCCCATTATAATTTATTGTTTATATGTTGGTTGCAGTCACTAAACTGTTTATTTGATGACAGAAATTCTTACTTATCTTAATAACTGCTCTAGCATTAAATCTAGAATTTGGCACAGATTATGTACTGTTTTATGTATACGGAATGAATGGAAAGTATAAATATCAATAAAGATATTTATCAAGAACTTACAAACTTGAGAACATATTTAAAACATATATATATACACACATACATATATATTTATAAGAAACAACACTAGAGTTGGTAAACAGGTTAAAAAAAATACAAATTTTCCTTAAAGACTATCTGTCTCCACTAACAAAGGTACAACCACAATAGGCTGTTACAGTGCCAGAAATTTAAGTTACATGATTATTTAATTTATATCAAATAAAAAAATAAGTAAAAATTATGTCTCATGAGACCCTCCTAAAAGCATTTTAGAACAAGCACATATACATAAGCAAAGATAGATTAATAGTTAGGCTTACAGATGTTCTGTTCATCCTGTAAGAAAATTTAAAATATTTAAGGCTTATGTAAATAGTTAACTTAGTCCCATAAAATTGTTTACCAAAAGAGGAAGCTCATCTAAAAATTAGAAGATGAAGCTTCCTGACATGCTAAAAAGTTTATCAGAGATTGAAAACATATTTTAATAAAGACATAATGGATTTTATAAAAAAGGTTTTTTTAAATTTATTTTTGGATTTTTTTCTAAAATCAAGTATAAAAATATGCTTAAAACTTAATGTTAGCTTAAAATGGTAAGTTTTGTTATATATAGTTTACCACAAGAAACAACATATTTATGAAAACTTTGATATCATCATTTTCTAGGACTCACATAAGTTTACCTCTTTCTTAAGCAGATCCTCTTCATTTTGGAAATAAACTAGGTTTAGTTTTACAAATGAATGACTGACTTTCATTGCAAGTGAGCAGGCACACAGAGAGAAAGCATATTACATTTATAGCCCCCTCCATCCCTTCTAATTTAGTCTAAATTATTTTTTAAATTTTTTATTAATCCTAAAATATTAATATGTATGACATAAAACAATGTTCTTAAATTTGTTTTGATGAAAAATTTTCAAAATAAACCAAATGAGCCTACTATAAAATGTTCAGGGCTTAGTAACAGATTTTATTTTATTGTTACTGATGAGTTTGATTGTTACTTAGGAAATCTTTTAAAGACATCTCATATCACATTAACTTTTTCATTAGTTTTTAGAAACACATACTTGATTTAAAAAACTTCCTAGAAATAGGGTAAATTCATTTTCTCTGCATAAACATATACCTGAATCTTCAGCCAATCTGCTAATTCTTTCCAAAACAGCAATACAGTCCCTTTCATCATCACAGACTTCCCTCAATGTATCCAGCAAACTCCGGGCCACCATTTGTCTATAGAGAAAAATGAAATTATATATTGTCCAATGAAATCAATAGTTAATATCTAGAATATTAAAAGACAGACTCCATATAGTTTTTAACAAAATTTTTCCCTTATTACATTAATAAAACATATATTAAGGCTGTAATTTCTTAAGTTGCAAATGCCAGTATTGATTTTAACAAGATTAAATATTTACCAACATATTTTTTCTTATTTTTATTTAACTGATTTGGCAAATTTCTAACATCAGTGAAAATTCAAACAGTTATCCTTCAATTATTAATATCATAATGGAAGAACATATCCCTCATTATACATATACATATTACACATTTACATATTTTATTGGCATGAGTTTTATATACCTATACTCAAAAAATCTGAACAAAGATTTTTTGATTTCCCAGAAAAGTCTGATATAGGTGGTCTGGGGACAACAGCTGGAGAGACACTGCAGTACGAAGAGTGCTAGCTCTGGGTCACCACTGTGCCCCAATGCCCTTGAGCATCAGCTGGCACACAGTAAGAATATAATACCATCTGTCCAAGGAACATACTCCCCAACAAGCAATTTACATGAATACCAAAATTATGCCTAATGGCAAAAAAGCAATGTATTATTTTGCCAAAAAGCAAAGAAAGGGCCGGGCGCGGTGGCTCACGCCTATAATCCTAGCATTCTGGGAGGCCGAGATGGGAAGATCGCTCAAGGTCAGGAGTTCAAAACCAGCCTCAGCAAGACCCCTGTCTCTACTAAAAATAGAAAGAAATTAATCGGCCAACTAAAAATATATATAGAAAAAATTAGCCGGGTATGGTGGCGAATGCCTGTAGTCCCAGCTACTCGGGAGGCTGAGGCAGAAGGATTGCTTGAGCCCAGGAGTTTGAGGTTGCTGTGAGCTAGGCTGACGCCATGGCACACTAGCCCGGGCAACATAGCGAGACTGTCTCAAAAACAAAACAAAACAAAAAAGCAAAGAAAGAATCCTGTGTATTTACTAGGATTAAGGAGTAAACAATTAAAAAAACAGATCATGCTTTGATTCTTAATAAAACTTGACAACTCAGATTATGCATGCTAATACCTATTTTAAACTGGTTAATTTTATTTTCCCTACTGAAATTAATAAAACCACTCTTCCACTTCCACTTTAACGAAAAAAATATACACATACCTGTTAAAAATGTTCTCACTTGCAGCATACTTGTCCAATCTCCCCAGTGGCGTCAACATTTCATCTTGTGAGACAAAGTCCAGGGCTGAAGGTATAATAATCACATCAGACTCTGAGCTGTAGTCATCCACACCAACTATCAGAGACATCAGAAATACTCACTTATAACACTTTGAAACTAAAATATATCCCTTGCCTGTCTGCAGCAGCATAAGTATGTTTCTGAAATGGCATAAAGAATCATAAGAGAATCTTAGAATCAATCCAGAAGCCATGAATAACGGAAGGATGCTTCCTCTCCTTTTTCTACAGGAATGTTATAATTGCCTCTTAAAGAACAAGGAAGGGTCAGAGGTCATAGAAACTCAGTATGAGAGAAACAGCGATCAGGGTCTTCAGAACTTTACATGCTCAATCAGGACATTAACAACTTGTGAATAAACACACAAAAAGTCCAACATTGATACAGCTAATTCCTGCAATGTACAAGATAAAGCTAATGGCCAAGGCAGGAGGAGCACTAGAGGTCAGGAGTTTGAGACCAGCCTGAGCAAGAGTGAGACCCCATCTCTACTTAAAATAGAAAGAAATTAGTCCGACAACTAAAAAAAATATATATATATACAAAAATTAGCCGGGCATGGTGGCGTATGCCTGTAGTCCCAGTTACTCAGGAGGCTGAGGCAGAACGATTGCTTGAACCCAGGAGCTTGAGGTTGCTGTAAGCTAGACTGATGCCACAGCACTCTAGCACTGGCTAGACTCTGTTTAGACAGAGTCTAAAATAAACAAATAAAAAAATAAAAAATAAAGCTAATGAAACTGGTATATGATTTCATTTAATAGAGGAAAGCTAAAAACCATTAGTGGTATTGATATTCATTAAACCAATATTTATTAAACACATTTGTGCCAAGTACTAGGCTAGATGCTGGGCAAACAGCAATAAAAATAATAATGTTTCTGCCTTCAAAAAGCTAATATTCTACTGAGAAAACAATCTATTTTAAAGTGATCATTGTAACGGAGGTGTGTACAAATCCACTCAAGCTGTAGGAGGAAGAAGAGAAGACCAAGAAAGAGAGGCTAAAAACTAACCAGAAGGTAATGATTCAAAGGAACTAAGCAAAGAGACTTTGAAGGTGTAATTAAATAGCATTTACTGGCAAAGAAGTCAACTGAAAGGTGCCCACTGAACTTGGTACTTTTGTGCCATGTTGTGTGCTAATTAGCTCAACTTAACAAGGGCAATTTTCCATGCTATGAAAGCAGAGAAGAAAAAAGACACTGACTAAAGAGGTAAAGGAATACAGAAGTGAAGACAACGAGCGCAAAATACGCTTTCCAGAACTGTGACTGTGAGATGACAGATTGGATTAGATTACTAACGAGGGCATACAAAATAAGATTATTTTTATATTTTGTTTTGTTCCTAATGTTTAAGAGAACAATTTGAAAAATATATGAAGTAATCGTTTCAGACACCGGACAAAAGGCAGTGTAGGAAGGACCATGCACTCTGAGAGAAGAAACAAATGAAGTAAGCCATGCAGTCCCCCAGCTGACTTCCTAGAAAGTGTTTCCAGGCCACAGCACTACAAGGATCCCCTGCCAAAATTCCAGCAGACTCCTTGAGCTGAGGAGACAAGAGTTGAGGATTCAGGGAGGCCAAGGGAGCTAGAATCTGCAGGGTGGAGCACCAGAGAGGATGGAGTATCACAGAGAAAGAGCTTCAGAAAGCTGCAGATGAGTCTTTAGGTGAGTATTGGGACAGTATATGTGTGTGAGGAAATTACCTGAGTCTGGGAAAGGAACTACCTTAAAAGATCAGGTGAACAAATCCCTGATTATCACAAAGGACCAGGAATAGTTCATGTCTCCACCAACCAAAATTTTTTTAAAAACCCTGTAATACCTGGGGCAACAGGCAGAGTGTACTCAAAGGTATTGCCTTAGAAGCGGCAAATAATTAGCCCTAGACTAACAGCTGCTCTGGTTTTGCCTATCAAAGCTTAACATAAGCCTCAAAAGGAACAGATTCTTTCTAAGTAAGTTTATCTGTGTCCCAGAACAAAACTCAGGAGTATATAAATGAAAATAAAAACACCTGGCCCTCAAAAGTGGTAAAAACCCACAATGTCTAGCATCCAATAAAAAAATCACTAGGCATGAAAAAATAAGGAAAATATAAACCATGGGGCAAAAAATTCAACAGAAACAGATCCAGAATGGACAAAGATGACAGAATTAGCAGATAAGGACACTGAAACAGTTATTATAACTAGAAGAAAGCCTGAGCATGTTAAGAGCTATGAAAGATATTTTAAAAGACCCAAATTGATCTAGAGATTAAAAGAAAGAGAAAGAGAGATGAAAAATACACCAGGTGGGATCAAGAGCAGACTAAACACAACAGAGGAAAAGATTAGTTATTTTAAAGACAGAGCATGAGAAAAGTAAAATGAAACAGAAAAAATATGGAGAAGGGCACGCACAGAATATCAATTAACTGCAGGAAAACTTGAAGCATCCTAACACACATGCAACTGGAGTGCCCAAAGAAGGTAGTAGGGGACATAAAAAATATTTGAAATAATGAACAAAAATTTTCCAAATTTGATTTAAAAAAAAACAACTATCAATCCACAGACAGATTCAAGGGGTTCAATGAATTCCATGAGCAAGAAACATGAAGAAAAATACACCAAGGCACAACATAATCAAATTGCTTAAAAGCAGTGATTAAATCTTTTAAGCAGCCAGAGAAAAACTCATGTTTCATACAGCGGGAAAAATTTCTACAGCTGTGATTGTCAAACATCATTATATTTAATACAAGATTGAAGCACTTACCTAAAATGCAGATTCCTGTACCTCACACTCAGATACTCATTATGTTAGTTTGGAGTAAGGCCCAAGAACATTTATTTTTAATAAATAACCGCACTAATTAAAACGCAGACTGTTAAACAACCATATTTGAGAAACATTCTTCTAGAAGGTAACAAGATCATATTTTGCTTCTATCTATCAGTCATGGTTGACAACCACTTCTATACAAAGAGGTTGGGGGTGTTTCACTCTGGCAGACACCGGTGACAAAGGTTCACTTTTATTTCCCAATACTGCTGCCTCCTGCCAATATCTGTGGAATCATTCTAGCCTGAATCATCCTCTCCCAGGACAAGCTACTTAAAAAATTTCCTCACTAATTCTTGATTGGACTAATAAGACTATGAATTTCATGTTTATGGAGGTCACAAATATTTGATTACATGGCCACAGACTGTACACTTAAGTCTTACCCAGCCATCCTGCATACACCTACCATATGTTAAAGGAGAAACTTAGAAATAATCAATTTAAAAAATCTACCACTGCTACTGAAAAAATCCTACAGCATTAATATATATATATACACACACACACACACCCTAAGTGATAGCACAGACAATAATACCCTCAGATAAAATAGCATAGAGGGAGTAAATGCAGCTCTACTGCTACAAGATTCCTATGATTTATTTGAAGTAGTACATTAACTTTAAATAGATTATGATACATTAAAGACATAAATTACAATCCTAGGAGTAATCTCTAAAACATGGTATAGCCAGAAAGGTACAGCCTTCTAAGGTACAGCCAGAAAGATAATAAAGGAACTAAAATAGAATACTAAAAATTATTCAGTTAACCCAAAATAAAGTCAAGAAAGGAGCAGCAGAGAAAAAACAATGAAACAAACCAAAAACAAACAGCAAAATAGGAGATCTAACCAGATCAATAATCATATTAAATATAAATGGACTAAACATTTCAGTTAAAAGGCAAAGACATTAGACTAATGAGAAGACAACACTGAAATATCGTTTGTCTACCAGAGACATACTTTTAACGTTAAGCATTAAGAAAGCTGAAGTGCCTATATTATTTTCAGACAAAATAGACTTAAAGACAAGGAACATCAACGAAATGGAGAGAGACACTTCATAATTATAAAAGGAACAATATTACAGGACTGTGAGTTTTTCTTTTGCAGTTCTTTCTGGATAACTAAAGTTTACAAATTCTTGGACACCATAATAGCAGCAATAGCCCCATATTGTTTCACAGCTTTTAAAACCAAGCCTCTTCCACTGATGAAGTAAAAAAAAAAAAAAAAAATCATCTTTTAATGTTATTTGTAGTTTTAAAATACCTAAAAGCATTCGATACAGTGTTCAAACCAGTTTTTTAAAAAGCATCTAAAAACAATGATCATTGAAATGCTTTTTCAAATTATATCTGTCCTCCCAAAATTCCAATTCTCCCTCTTTCCCTACAAATTTACTGTCTTAAATAGCTTTAGGGGAGCCAGGATGAAAAGTTAAAAGAAGTGTGGTGGCTCAGCCTATAATCCCAGCACTTTGGAAGGCTAAAACAGGAAGATCACTTTAGGCCAGGAGTTTGAGACCAGCCTGGGCAACATGGCAAGACTCTGTCTCTACAAAAAGATTTTTTTAATTAGCTGGGCACAGTGGCGTGTGCCTGTAGTCCCAGCTACTCAGGCGGCTGAGATAGGAGGATCACTTGAGCCCAGGAATTCAAGGTTCCAGTGAACTACAAGCGGGACACCACACTCCAGTCTGGCAAAAGAGCAAGACCTTGTCTCCAAAAAGTTAAGAGGAAGATCTCTTGTAAGCTCAACAATGTAAGAGACTGATTTCCAAAAAATATTTAAGAAGGCATTTTTCATTTTCTAAAACCTAACATTTAATTACAACGTAAAAGCTTCCATGAAGAAGCTGCATGGCACATTTTTAATTGAAAATTGGGGTTTTTAGCAAACCTTAACAGAATAGAATGAAATAGAATCCTTAATAGGAATAGAAACCTAGGATATAACCTAAGTGCCTACAATTAAGGCTTAGTCCATCTTTATCTCTAAGACTATTTGAAAACTGCTGCTAAACATAAATTAGACTCAATATAACCGTCTAGTTCCAAATTATGAGAGGAATCAAATGTGTTATAATTAAAGAGAACCTGAGGAAAGAGGATGTCAAGGCAAAGAAACAATAAAACAATTATATTTATCACTGTTACACATACAACTGAATATTTCCCTCTGTATAAAGACATGAGATCATGGCAGGGCGTGGTGGCTCACAGCTGTAATTCTAGCACTCTGGGAGGCCAAAGCGGGAGGATCGTTTGAGCTCAGGAGCTCAAGATCAGCCTGAGCAAGAGCGAGACCCCGTCTCTACTAAAAAAATAAAAATAAATTTTATCTGGACAACTAAAAATATATAGAAAAAATTAGCTGGGCATGGTGGCGCATGCCTGTAGTCCCAGCTACTCGGGAGGTTGAGGCAGGAGGATCGCTTGAGCCCAGGAGTTGGAGGTTGCTGTGAGCTAGGCTGATGCCACGGCACTCTAGCCTGGGCTACAGAGTGAGACTTTGTCTCAAAAAATAAAATAAAATAAAATAAATTAAAAAAAAATAAAGACATGAGATCATACAGTAGAAGAGATAAAATCATCCTCATAGTTCCAGAAGTATCTTCTATGCTACTCACAGCTCCCTGCACCTAACACAGGAATCCACAGTAGCAAAAGACAACAATCCCAATTTCTAGCTTTTTTAAATTTAAGAAAAACAGTGTTTAAAATGTAAAAGTTTAAAAGTTGGGTCCACTGTGGAATTTTAAAGATGACTAATTTAATCACTAAATAGTAACAGCAAGAGTGGTGTGAAAAGGGCAGAGGCTTTTTAAGGTAAGACAAGTCTGGGTTCAAATTCTGTCTTCTGTCACTTATGAACTATCAATGTAAGCTTAAGCATGTACCTAATTAATTTGAGTCTACTCCTTCATCTATAAAATAACTGTTGTCAAGACTTTTAAGACACACATACAAAGACAACCCCTATAAAATAACATAAACATAGTTGTCAGGCAAATAAGCAGATGTTCCCTTTCCTGCTGCATTTTGGTTTGTTTCTATTTTATTTTGTTTTATTTTATTTTTGAGACAGAGTCTCACTCTGTTGCCTGGGCCGTGGCATCAGCCTAGCTCACAGTAACCTCAAACTCCTGGGCTCAAGTGATCCTTCTGCCTCAGCCTCCCGAGTAGCTGGGACTACAGGCATGCGCCACCATGCCTGGCTAATTTTTTACACATAGTTTTAGTTGGCCAATTAATTTCTTTCTATTTACAGTAGAGACGGAGTCTCACTCTTGCTCAGGCTGGTCTCGAACTCCTGACCTTGAGCTGTCCACCCGCCTCGGCCTCCCAGAGTGCTAGGATTACAGGCGTGAGCCACC